>JAULBP010096802.1:0-11381 GCA_032355345.1 Lepetodrilus pustulosus
GACACGCGAAACCCCTCGTAGTGTGACAGCGTATAGTACAGACTGATGTACTATCGCTGTCAGGAGAGCATGTATAGGTCTATACTTCGTGTGGGTTTCATTTTCGGGAATATTGTTTTGCGCGTAGTGCGCAAAAATTAAACCCACGCGAAATATAATCCTTTTACAGTAGTACTATTTGAACCTCATTTACCTGTATACATTGATACAAGATGAGATAACTAGCTGATTAGAGTTATCTCATCTTGTATCAATGTATACACGTAAGGTATAAATAGTTTTCGACAAATCAGAATCGAGATGGTAATTATCTGGCTATTTAGCAGGCGTATAGGATCTAAGGGGCCGACATGGAATGCAGTCTAATAGACTGAATTGGGGAAAAATCGAGTAAATTACACAAAATCGTGGTATGTCCATTGCAATTGTGAATGATGTTAGAAACTGCAATTCCTAAGGATGTAAACTCGCCCCTAAATAATAATATTGCACCAATATTCATGAAATGCCATCGCTATCAAGGAGTGAGGGTCGACTTTTCACAGGGCTAGTGTACTACCTTTCCGTATATAGTATTACCGAAGGTTCCCAATAATATTTGTGGCACACACCTGTGATCAAACAATCAATATCTAGACCACAACTATCAGTCATCTGATAGCAGTACATCGATAGTGATTTATCAATCGTTTCTATCAATATTATTGCCTGGATAGAAACTAACTTACTCTTCCGAATAATGATAGAAATAACAAATGTTATGAATTTCTACTACCGGGTAGCCCTTAAGCTACCTTTAACATATTGCAATATCACAATAGTTGAATTGGCCTCTAATATTCATGCTGTTTCATTCTCAGTAATGTAGTTCATCTTAATAATTCTATAATGTTCTATTTGCAGTTCATAAATGATCACAATAGCCATTATATGCCCAAGGTCATTATGACCCATTGTTGCTAGGATACAGTACTCAGGGATAGAACTTTACGTTTCAAAGCTACTAGCCGGAATAATGATTCAAATGACACATTTTTACAAAACCTTAAATTTCTACCAGTTCTTGGGATACCTTTAACATTGTGAGAAAGTGTTCGCCTAGTGTTATGATTGAGCCCTGATACTGGGTGGCTTAGCGACCCATTGTCAATTCAAAATAGGATAAGAAATATATCGTTTGTACTACTCTAACATTATCCATATTAGTCAGTGCAGGGTTTTACCCATCCTCACACCACATGGTACTTATCCACTCACTTTTCATGCCGTACACATCTTGGGGGAAAACCTGCGCAAACAGCCAACCAATGAAATAATTTTCCGGGTGGAATCAACGTAAAAATCTATCCAATGAAATAGATGATATCATTGTTCTAATTATATCTCCTATTATCCCCCTATAGACTGTTTGCGCAGGTTTCTGTCTATATGCGTGCGCCAGGGTGATCGTCATATAGTGTGAGTGGAATAAGTATCCCTGGGGTGCGAGGATGGGTTTCAGCAAACCTGCGTCCTATACGCAAAAAAAATACAATTTGGGATGCATTAATATTCTGCTACGTTTCCTGGACGCAATGTATTAATAATAAACCCTTAATGCCAAGAGATTCATTTGTTAGTGTATTTCTATATTCCTAGCATATGTTAGAAGAGATTACAATGATTAATAACCATCCAAATGTTGCAATTGGTAAATACTACATGTCATTCGGCCTTCCTTGTGTTGCCTCATGTGCAAAGGGAAGTAACTATGTATTGTTCCGAGTGCATGTAGAATGCCACACTGATCCCCCAAAATAGATTGATAACTACTAGTATTTAATATTTTTGTTTATGCATATCACTAAAATGGAAAATAAACGCACCTGCCGTACATATGCAACTTAGCGACATCCCGTATTGGAAATTTTCATATCTGTGGATGTCGCTTGGTTGATCCGAATGATGCATAGGGTAAAGGGAAGCAACTGTTCGGATATATGCGCAGTGTATTCGGGAATGCAGTTGTAAAAAGTGAAATATTTTGAATATGCTATATTTATAAAGTAATAATGAATACATTATACATCAATGTTTTGTGTTGTATCATCACCAAATGTACACACTTAAAAAGTATAGTATTTTGGGCTTAATAATTCAGTAAAGATATGAGACTCATTTTTTACAAATTTGTGACGCGAAGTGTACATGACCATGCATCTCCGGCATTAACCCTGTCAATCTTAATACCTTTGTGAGATGTGCAATTATTTTGTGGATACAAATTCTTGCAGTAAAGGTTAACCATTGACTCACTGATCATGTTAACTGGTCCCATGTTAACTGACAAGATTGTGGCTGAGTGCAGCGGTATCGGTCATATCTGCATATCGTTGCATATGGGTGAAAGATTCCAGCTGCAATGTAAAACACATTCCTATCTGTATTGTTATCTCGTGGTTGATAACAGTTGCTTGTTTCAGAAATGAATAGGACATAGTCTGAATGAGTTGTTGGTGTGTGTGTGCGCAGTTCTAAATCTCAATTAAGTTGCCCGTCGTAAGAAACCCATATACGGTCTTATGTTATAACCAGATAACTGACAGTTAGGTCCCTTGGTCATGTTGGTTGGGGCTTCGATAGATGTCCGACTGGTATATATATGTATAAATTGTAGTTTTCCTAGTCGGACCTACTACGCCCAAATCGTAGGGATGAATGGATCTGGACAAAAGGCGCAATACGATCTAATCATATAATTCTTCACCATGATTTCTAAGTTCACATCAAACATAATTGTACTTTGACTGTGTTCTCTGACAGGATTACCAAACGAAAACCTGCTTTGGCTAGGCAACAATTTTGTTTTTAACTTTGGTGCCATGTCGGCAAATCAATAATTAAAAAAATGTCCGATACAATGTCCAGCAAAGTTGCTGTTGTCTCAATTTGATCGAACGACTGCTGAACCATCTGCCACATTAAGCTGTGTTCATACTTGTGTCATTTCATTGTCAGTCAGATAATATTTATCTGTGTCTTTATGGGTGTTCCTCTAGAAGATAATCTGAGATTTGCCGCTTGAGATAGTCATCTGACAAGCGTCCAATCAGGAGACAAGGAGCCATAATCCCATGTCCCATTACCGATACTCTCTCAGACTGAAAGTAGTACAGTCTACTAAAAACAATTACATTCATATTAGTTACATGTTGTATCCCTACCAATGGAAATGGAGAGCCTCAATTCTGATTAATTTTTTTTCTCCATATTATCATGATTATATTGTGTGTATGTGCAATAACTGATCTGTACATGTCCATTACCGTAATTACTCTAATACTTCAAGAAGGAAAACAAACTTGTAGCTGTTTGAATTATTGAAAATGACCTGTGTTTGTGATATGGAAAACCAAATTAAAGTATAAAATATGGTTGTAATTGAATAAGCAAATAAATAAAGGATTTAATAAAAAAAAATATGAACATTTCAAATTTGAAAAATTACTTCAAATACATGTACATGTACATGTATTTAGAAAATTAATATTTGAAAGAAATGATCATGTTTGTATTTTTAGCCTTTTAGGGTTGGATTTTTTTTTATTGTTGACAATTTAGGTATTCAAATTATTAGAGTAATTACGGTACTAGCAAACCAAGAAAGAAAAAAACAACAACATTGGAACTGTTAATTAATATTCCTAATATCTTGATTTTGTTTTTCAGTAAATGGCAGTGTGCTGTGTTCTTGGCTGATTATATACAGGTGAGCTTGACCACGCTAAAGTGACCTTATGTCAAGGAGAGCATTGTCTCGTATGGGTGAAGCGAGTCCAGCTGTAAAACAATAACTCGGCAGTCTTGCACAAAATAAAGCAAATGTGAAGAATGCCTATACGGTTGGAACAATAATCCCAGACATTACTGTATAATTTGAATGGCAATTGATCTGACAATTTCATGGCTAAGATCTAAGTAATGCTCATTTACTGATCATTTGATATTACTGAATTTAGGAGATCTTAACTTTGTGAACCAGTTCATCACCTCATAAGTTAGATGTCGATTTAGGAGGGGATAAGACTTGTGACGTCATTGTGCAACACTTGTTATGACGCAATAATTTTTAGGACTGGTAGAGGAGCTCCAAAATAATTAGGAGGCCGCCCTGAAACGCGTAGCCAAGTTGAGATAGTTTAGATGTGTGTGATGGTACAGTGTATATCTAGTTGGATGTAGAAATGGGGAACTTATTTATACTGTTGACTAATTCATACTTCTTTTCTCTGTTTCAGGATATACAATTATCAGATGGATTTATGCCAAGCAACGAGAAATGACAACTTTGCCATTGTGACTCAATTTATCTGATTTCTGGTTATGGAATGGATATTTTTTTTCTCTCATGGATTTAGACCTAGTAAGACATCTTAGAAGACGTAAATCGCAAACTTCTTTACCAATCAATGATTCGAAGGTGTACCACTGATGATCCATCAAGGAATCGGCGTCTACAGACCAATCTAGTTTCTTTTTACTGGTGGCCAGATGGCTCATCTCCCTTTGTGCTAAGGGAGGTAACTCATTGCAGACTTGTCTTCAGATGCTCTCTGTTGCCTGTTGAGGTTTTAACACTCGGCTGCCACTCTGGGTCAAGACTTGTGCCCCCCTTGGTTGTACATTGGGGTCCCAAAAGTGGACAAAAAAAGTGTGGTGATATTTTTTATTGTGAAAACAAACTTCAGAGAAAACTCAAAGACTTCAAATCGTGATATAAAAAAGAAAACACTTCTCCAGTGATATAAACTCCGAACTTCAGTGACAAAACAAAGTTGTTTTTAAACATTCACATACTGATTGCAGCAAAACAATTTTGGAGCAGATGATTTGTGGCCAATGTGGAGTCGCATCCTTTGATCGTGGAGAAAACGAGCGCCAATGTTGCTACTGGACTTACAGCTTGTGCCCCGTGGGATTGGTAGCATTTTGTTTCAGTTATCCCAATAAAGTGTATACTAAGCATGTGTATGTATAGCGTCAATGATTCTTTACTCAGATGGTTTTCTTGAATTCTATATACCCAAGTCTTTTCAAAAAGCTTTTCTGTGTATAGATTTGTGTGAAATGGTTTACAAAATTTATATGTCGTACCAAATTGATGAATCGTATTGTCATCCATGTTACGTTATGTACAAACATACACTGTTGCTGGATCGACTGAATGTGCTACAGGAAACAATTATGGAATCCAAAATCAGCTAATGTAATAAAAGAAACCGACACATTTCTATGAACAACATCTAGACCTAAGAAACGATACATGTATTATGAATATTATTTCAGTCTTGCTAATGCTATGCATTTCTAACTTAAGACATGGCACAAAATTAATATATTATTTTTTGTTTGTTTGTTGCACATCTTGCAATTTATTGAGTTAATATGTGAACTACTCAAAATAGTGATCTATCATTTAATTCAACGATCTGTTCAAGCTGGGTGTCTTTAAGATTACTTGTCAAGCAAAGCCAATAAATAAAACAAGGACTGCAAGAATACACAATGGTTTATCTGCTGTTCTTGCAAGTAAAGCGACCAAGCATTTTACTTCTTTCAGAATTCTAGTGGATTCAAACTGCCTGTGAATGCAAGTTGTTTAACCAAGGACTTGTGACATTTTTTGAGAAGATTTCCATTTCAGATCAGGTTGGAGTACTTTGACATGTTGAGGATTACTGTGCTCAGAATTTCTATACACTAGTATGCAGTATTAACATCTGATGACGATATACATTGTTACATATAACATGTTTTACATTATCAACATAGCTATTTCACAAAATAAGTAGACTTTCATTATCCTGCATAAGAGTCTACTAATACCTAAGAGTCTTAAGACCAATTTCACGAGCACACACACATGCACACGATTAAGGAATAGCATAGTTATTAGTTGCCTTCCAACACGTCTATGTACTTCTTGTACCAAACTACATGTACCTCAAGATGAGAAGATGCTTTGATGTATTCATTACAAGATGGCACCATGTGTTTCCGACCAAACATCCGGTTGAGACTCAAGAAATGCCATTTGAAGAAATGTACATGTCTACGAGAATACTGTTGAGACGTGCAGTACATGTACCCACCAATACATTAAATGAACAATTTAACTCTAGGGATAGGCATGTGCGATATATATAGTGTACTATTGCACTATTACGATGATTGTGTAGGAAAGTGGAGGTACAATTATTTGTGATATTAGCTGCATGACATCTTGTAGAAGGGCACAACGTCTAGCTTTGCCCTATTGTGAATTTAGTGTACCATATTGTAATTTGTTATGAAGTATTGTATGTAGGTACTTCTATAATTTGAACTTAATTAACTAATCAATAGTGATAAAATTAGCAAATATATACATTCTAATCAGCTGCTATAACACATGAAAGCAGTAGAACAATTTTCAGATATTTCTACGAACAAAAATATATATCGTACTTTTTCTTTTGAATTCCTATTAATTTTGGATATTTTTCAAAATATTTGCTTTATTAAATAATTTGTTTGAACTACAGCACTAGGAAATTATAACGTGCATTGCCATCTTTTATGTGGGCGTTTATTGTAAAATGGCATGTATACATAGTGTATCTTGTTTACTGTATGACTGGTATTGGTTAATATAGCCGTGATACAGTCGCTATATTTACTCTTGTAACTGGTGTTAAACTATGTACGTACTGGCGTAATCTATGGATCATTGGACCAATGGCAATGCTGAAACCATATAATAGGGCAGCTTGAACCCGCTGTGCAGGCAATTCTGCACCCTTATGCCAGTAATCTTTATATTGATTGGGATGTTATTAATAGTGATTACATTCAGTAGAATAAAGGCATGTTAAGTTTATAGGACAGTTTCGGTTTCGTTTTGGACTAAAACCAGTTGGGGATACGGGGTTGTATTGAGAACCTGTGAATGTTATATTTCTAAATATATTCGTACAATAACTGGGATACAAAAACAACAATTTGTGGTGAATTTATTGTTTCAATTTGAAAAATAGAAGTAAAATTCGTATATACACTAAGCATGGAATCGGGTATGAGTATTCCCACCATTTACGATATCTGTATGCCTACGAGAGAATTGTCCCAGAAGAAGCGTATACATGTAGCTGCATACTTTAACTTCCACAATCAAACATGCAAGAGCATTCGACGGTATTTCAAAACATGCGGTGTAAAACTCGCATGAAATATTAAAAGGAACCAATACTTTTTCTGCAATTTGGATGATTAAGCTGTAGCGTAGGCCTAAACTTCTGTGCAGGTAAATTGTTTAAAAACGAATTTGTACGAAAGGTTTTTAATATACTGCTACTAGTATATAATAGTATTGTGAAATTTGGCATGGGTATTACAACGTACATACTATTTTAGACTATTTAGCAATGACCCACTATGTTCATTACGAACACGACCCTGTCTGTGTATTATGATCTAGATTGCGGAAACTCACTGTAAGGCATGCATAGTTTTCTGAAACGCCTCTATCTGAGCGTATGACGTTTTGAGCAGACACTTTATGTATAATGGTGCTATATAAATCATTTATCTTAACTGATAGGTTCAAAACTGAATGTAGATCTAATCATTTATTCGGTTTGAATAGTTAACATTCACAAATCCTCTGTCAATAAGCTTCACTCCCTTGTATTGATGGAAACAATGCCTGTAGCCTCGACTTTAGACATGCACATTGTCCCTCTACCATACTGCAATCGTATGTTTTATTTTGGTCTCTATTCAACGAAATAGTGCATACTATAATCGATATACTGGTACATATCGAATAGAGTGATAGGTATAATAACTACAGTATATAATATACTGTCTAGGACGTTTAAATATGCCCATAGCCAATGGCAATTGGGTCAGATTCATAATACCCACTGAATAAGGAACACCAGTACTTTCGTGACACTATAGCATAGGCTGTATCAGTGGACAGTATATATATATATATACATCCGAACATACAGTGTCATTCGCGGACTACTTTTTTCACGACCGACTCTATATTACCAACTAGAGTCGATCCTTGCTATTCCGTATACCTTTGGCGGATCTGCTCGCTTGACGGAACGGGTATCGTGCTGGACGGTCGCTATGCATTATATGATTATTCATTTACCGTAATATATTAAATATAACTTGGAGCTATTAGTATTTAATAGATATAATGAAGAAATGTCGGTAATTCCGCACAGACACCGTCCTATTCCGTACACGCAATGGTTTGATGCTAATTGGTCATATAGCTGGTCAGGAAAAATGATGGAAGTAGTCCGCGAATGACAGTGTATGTTCTGATCATTTAGTTTGTGCGAGAAGGGTTTATCGGTTGAAACAATATCAATCTGATCAAAGTTCACCCGCGCATAGGCAAGCATAAAGTAGAACACTTGGAATGTGTGTGTACATGAGATAACATATTTACGTATCCAGATAGAGGGGACAGGGAAACATTTCTTAAGACAGTATTACGAAACAAAAAGTTCCCAGATGTTGCATATATCGTAATGAATTAATTGGACTACCATCTATACGCCACAACAACCAGTATTCACCGTTATCGACAACAGTTTGAAGCTAGATGTACGGGAGGAAGGGTTGTGATCTTCTGAAGTGCACTTGAATCGGGAAGTGGATTAGATACGGTGGACATGGCGGACATACTGTTTCAGGTGTGGGAGATAGTGGTGGTATTGTTCAAGGTGGTGTATTACTTTCTAGAAGCTGCCGTCCTGTCCGTAGTTCCAGCCAGTATCAGAGGAAAGGACATTTCAGGAGAGACCGTCCTTATCACAGGAGCAGGTTAACATCTTTAATTCTTCAACTACTTGTAGAGTCCACAAAATGTCATCGGGCCAAAATTATTGTTGTAAATCATTAGGCCTAATTCTTGTAACTATAGCAGCTATTGCACTATTCGTCATATATGTGTGTAGACGGTAATTTTTGAAATACTAGTATCAGTGTAGCAATCAAATTGCATGATTTGTATTCGATATGTGATGAGTGTGCACACCATTGAAAAAAAAAAGTGAAATAATACGATGAGTTCGCACACTATTGAAACCGTTTAGTAATCGGGAGTAGATGATTTGCATTCCAAGCACCACACATGTGCAGTATCATTGATTCTGAGCTCAAGAAATAGAATGGACTTGTGCGCTGGAATTGTTCGTAGCAAAATATGCACATTTTATACGACTCGTATTGGGACATCATAACCAGACATTTTGTTTCCTGACAATATGGGCGAGATATTCCCGCTGCGACGTAAAGCAATAATTCAATCAAAACCGTTCTTATGTCCACAATACAACCATGCTACGAACAATAAAAAGCCGTAATCGCGTTCGTAAAACTTTCAACCGAGCGACTCGAGATTTGTCCTGGATCGTGTCAACTTGACCTTTACGTACATCAACGACAAACGTTTAGGCACCTAGACACCGAGCATCAGATATTCCAGTCAATATGATCGTTAGATATATCCATATTTACAAATATAGTGATTAAGGAAGCAATATGGTGTCCGTGTTGTCCTACAGGAAGTGGTGTTGGTCGTATGCTGGCCAAGCGGTTCGCAGACCACGGCTGTCGTCTGGTGATGTGGGACATCAACCAGCAGGGGAACGAGGAGACTGCGGCCGCCGTCATCCACTTCGGGATCACCGTCAAGACCTACACCGTTGACTTGTCCGACTCCAAACAAGTTCATCAAGCAGCAGAAACGGTGGGCGCCAATGTCATGTTAAAAAAAGCACCAAAACAAATGCATAGAAAAACGTGTCCTTTGGAGTTCATTGGAATAACCTTGGTAGGGTTCCATTAGGACTCTTTTGGTTCATTTAGGTTCCTTGGGCATTTGAATGGATCGCAGATTTGTATGTTAAGTTTATTTCCTTATTTACATTGTAGGTAAAGAGAGAGATGGGCGACATCGACATCTTGGTAAATAACGCTGGAATTGTATCGGGCCGGAAGTTCCTCGATTGTCCAGACGACATGGTGGAGAAAACAATGGCAGTTAACACGCTCGCACACTTCTGGGTTAGCAATGAATGAATTAATTAATAGTATATACATGTATGCAGTAATCTATCTATTAATATATGGTTTTCCGAAGTATAATTAATTACATATACATGTACTTGACACATGCTATATAATATTGGAACACATTATTGATGTACACCACCATTTCGAAAAGTATTCGTATGTTTCAACCAAGATTAAAGCTTAATATAAAATAATATTTGTTGGACGCTTGAAGGTTCCAACCACTGAACTTTATTAACATTTCCCCTGTTCGTTTGTGTATAGTTCAACGGGCAGATGGTTAATACATAGTTAGATACCAAACGCATTTTAGAAACGACATTTTATGTCAATGACTATATTATTATGGAGGATTGTTGCAATGTTGTTACAATATTGTTTTTTTTCCGGGTTTCTGTAAGCCTTGTAGTCCGCGTTTAGTAGCTATTGTATAAGCATACTTGTTTTTCAGACAGTGAAAGCCTTTTTACCAAGTATGCTGGAGCGAAACCACGGTCACATCGTCAGCATCGCGAGCTCAGCAGGGTTGTTCGGTGTCCACGGGTTGACACACTACAGTGCCAGCAAGTTTGCGGCAGTTGGCTTTGACGAGTCTCTGAAGGCCGAGCTCCATGTCTCTGGGAAGAACGGCGTCCACACCACTTTGATCTGTACCTCCCTCATAGACACCGGCATGTTTGATGGCTGCGAAGCAAAGCAAGTCCTAATATTATCACACCATTCTCTTTGTCCCATCAGGGCATCGTTTCTCGAATATGGTACGATAGGACTATCATAGTGTAACTTTGGCCAATAATTCATTTCATGACAAACAAACATCCAAGCCTACAGAGCTATTAAGACTTACGAGAGGACGTATGGTCTAGTAGTGGATACGAGGGCTTCGAGAAACGATACCCAGGACTTCCGGTATGCTCAACTGGCAGTATAGACGTTACGCACAGTTCTGCGACAAATATAGCATACATTGAGTACAATAACGTATTTTCCTTCGAATTATGGCAACTTCAACATTTAAAACATTACATATTAAGGTATCCAATTGTTGCCGTCACTGTGCTTTTTATATTTGTTGTAAACTTTAACCATATTAAATTAATTTCGTTTTAAGAACGCATTTTGGGGCAGAAAACGAGTGTAATGCGGAACATTGTCTATCAGCATTAAATGTTTAAATGTTTATAACTTTTTAACAGTTTAATGTTTTTTAATGAAATTTACTGTGTAGATGCATTAAACATTGGAGGTTATGACGTCAT
>JAULBP010096813.1:0-11381 GCA_032355345.1 Lepetodrilus pustulosus
TGGTAAATAGAAATAAGTGTCATCATTATAAATGGTAGGTAACATACACTGCATCCTCGAAAACCCAATCTATTGTGACTCCACTACCTTATGTGACAGAAAGTAGTGGAGTCACAATAGCTTGGGTTTTCGAGGATGCATACACTGTGAAATCTGTGTATGTTGAGCGCATATCAATTACACGGAAATACAGGAATATGTTCAGACTCTAAGTAAATACGAAAACAAGGCGTAAAACATCCATTATGTTGTGCGTAACGGAAATAGTTAAATGTGATCATGATGCTTGACATAATTAGCAAGTATCATATGAATCATTGTTATGGATATATCTTGAACGACATTTTTTGCAATTATATATTATACTAGTGTACTTTATAGGCATTATCTGAAACAATCGCTCAATGACAATGTGTCTTAAAAGCATACTCACGCAGAGGTTGACTTACATTATGGACAGACGAATTTATATCTAAGACTACTTACGTTAGATTTACCCATCCAAAAGTTGATATCTACTGATGTGCTTATTCCCCAACACTCGATAATTATCAACACGTATATATTGTATATGAATATAAGGAACGTAACTCTGATATTGCCTTTGGAACATTTAACTGCTAGATGGAATTCCGCCCACTGTGGATTGACGAAAGGTATTTTGGCGATATAAAATTGATGATACGTATCACAAATTAATGTAGTTTGCATTTATTACTGCGTGCTAATATTGGAACCTTTGATTGTATGCCTTTAAATCCGTCAATGTAAAGACATTGAAGACATAGTTTCAGAGGGTGCAACAAAGATAGCTTCTTACTGAAGTGCTTACCATAACAGACATATAACTTTCCAAGACTACGCCTGTTTATAATCCTGTTCATTTAAATGTCGCCAATGTTTTTCACAATTCATGAATTACCTCGTTGTCAGAGGTGAGTTTGATTTAAATAAACACTATTATAGATTAGAATGTGCAAACGGTAATGAATAAGAAGAGTCAAACAAATATGTATGCAGCCAACGATGAATTGTTTAATGGCCAAATATGACTAATTTCTAGTTACTTGAGAAATATGTAACGTCTATACATATTCTAGGCTGGTCTAAAAAAAAAACACCACTTTTTTTAAATACTAGTTCGTGTCTGGGTTCTTTCAAATGTCAAGGTATTCTGAACATATCTTCATAAGGCAAACTTAGGACTAGGAATTGTTGAACTATTAATATACATGTACCTTAAAGATGCTCACATAATTATACAATATACATGTATTATGTAATATTATGCTGTTGTTGTGTCCTTTACATGATGTAGACAAACACACACAAAAATACATTTAAAATACTTTTCATTTTGATTTGAGAACATTATGCTAGCTATTCACATAATTGTACCCACATATTGAGATAATGAATATATAATAATACCGTATACCGTATTATTGTACAATAGTACAAAAGTCATCACATTGTACAAAATTCTAGTTTAGTGCAACGATTATACTAGCTATTCACATAATTGTACTCTTACTGAGATAATGAATATAATTATAATAATACCGTATACAGTATTATTATTATACAATAGTACAAAAGTTATCACATTATACAAAATGCTGGTTTAGTGCAACGATTTGTTTTCCATTGATGAAGCGTGTAAAGATAATCTGTTCTATTAAATGACAATTATAGCATGACAAGATACTCGGTGGCGTGCATAATTATATACTCAACAAAATAAATTAAGGGTCAGTAGCCTTTTTGGACATGTAAATTTAGCTAAATAATTTCCTAGTCTCCATGAAGCCTCACGCTCTTGAAGACACAGCGGGAAACGACTAGCATCAGCTATCTATTGTTTAAAATGTGTTTAGATTCTTGTCCGTAAAATAACTGCTGATGCTTAATTTATTTTGCTGAGTATATCGATTCCGTCAATACGATGACCAAAAACGATCATCTGTATATTTAAAGAAACAATCATTGCGAAAATACATGGCCACAACGGTAATGCATTCTTATTTGGAATCTACGAAGAATTGTACTTGTACTTGTATTCATGTCGCTATTGCACATCATCTTGCACAGTATATCTTCGACCTGCATAACGAGATCGACTGGCAGTGCTACCACTGTTTTTTCGTCTCACTGACGCAGCTCTTCGCTGGGTCCGTGCCTATACCTGTTGTAACCTGCATCCCTGATAAACACCCGTATCATGACAGATATAAGGTTTCCGGAGCTATGCAAATCGGACCGGAAACTCGCCAAAGTATTCCACTTTCACATTTCACCTACCATCACAGGCCATGCATAAAGGAGAATATATGATGCATGGAAATGCTATGTTTATGGCACAATGAGAAACAATCCTTGGGGGTGGGAGGTGGGGTGGGATTTGAGCGTGGGGACATTTTCTGTTACCCATATTGTTCAGCATCCTTTCATATCAGTGCATTGTTATATATATACACATTCACTTACAAATTCGAAATTCCAACTGTATTTCATCCGGGTATCACGCCAACTATATCCGTCTGGTAAGATTTCAGAAATGGTTCAATAAGGTTAATTCTTATTCTAGATGAACTTCAACACATTTCAACAATCGCTTGAAATACACCACTCAGCAAGACAACGAAACCTTCGTCTGTGTCACATCATGTATTGACTGAACCCCGCCTGAAACGCACCACTGAGAAAATAAAAACAGTTGAACCATCTTCTCTACAAAGGAATATATCCAACGAGCTTCCCAACTGTGAAACCTTACAAGAGCTACAAACTCACTGCTCTACGATGAACTGCATCCCCGATATATACCCCTCTGTGACACTGTTATAGAACGAGCTGTTGGAGTTGTGAGCGACCTTCCACGTGACATCCCCGTCTGTGTCGTGCACCTCCGCCTGTCCGTTCATGATGCCCCAGTATCGACTGGGCCCCTTGATGGTGACACTGATACTGTAACTGGTATCCGGATGCAGCAGCACAGCCGCCGGAAGCATCACCTTGAACTGCTCGTCGCTGGTGGAGATCTCCCTGTCACAGCAGTGGTGGAGGATTACCTTCTGCTCCTTGTCCTCTATGGAAATGAGCACCGACAGAGTTCCGGCTCCGGACCTCGTTGGAGCGAACAGAAGGAACGTCAGGAGTTTCACTGGTTTACTGCAGGCCACTGTCACGGCATCGGTGACTGGGTTCGCTCCAGTCCACCGACCCCGTGATCCAAATCTGTCTATGCTGCGTATGGGTTTTAACGAGTTCCTCTTCTTTGAGGTAAAAGGGTCTACGGGAAGTTCTGATATCGTGAAATGTTCCAATATTTTTACCTTTTCGCTATCCGTTAGGACACCGGCGTTTCGAGCCTTTTCTACGAACATCTTTTGACTCATTAACGGGAATCGAACCAGATACAATGACTGTCCCAGCACGCTCCTCTTCTCCTCGGCGCTCGATTCCCTCTCCTGTCTCTTGCACTCGGCCTCTGACCAGTTAATGGTGGCAGTGAATATGAGGTCTTCCTCCACCTTGAGGTCATCGTTGTACAGGACCCTGTCCAGACACTCGTGGTTGAGTTCCAGGAAGCTCTCCGACTGAAGGACCTGTTTGGCCTCTCGCTTGATGACGTCCATGGCCTTTTCTTGGAGGCCCTCCTCGTCGAACAGACACGCCTGCTGCAGGATGGTGCACGCGTTGTCCGGAGTTAGAGACATCTCGCAGAACTGGAGGCATTTCTGCTCAAGGTTCCTCACGTTGTATTTCTTGGAGGAGTACAACAGGCCAATGACGTTATCGGGAGTTATTACCACGTCATTCGTGTAGAGGAATCTGCAAGGACAGTGTGCATGTAGCAATTAAGACAATCACAGCAAAAATGACACCCTCACATTGGGCATCTTGGAGGTGTCCTGTGTAGGGTCATGGTCAAGAAACCTCAAGGACACCCATTGCGAAAGTATCCTACTAGGATCGTGGATGGATCTGTAATATGATATTCGATATTTTTGAATATTTCTTTCTTTACGCTGGATTAATCACACTAACTGATGTAATAAACGCTTGTTGCCTTTAACAACAAGACGACCAATGCATTATTTCTCATATCGACCTCCTATGATTAAAGTTAACTGCTGACAGCTCGGATTGCTTATAACAGAAAGAAGGTTAATGCACTATGTCTGTCATCAGTATATTTAAACAAAGCAGTTAAAAACATAACACAACGCACACGTTCAAGCTTACACAAAATACCGGTAATGACATGCTGACTTCTTTAAAAAAAAGATAGAATAGGTTCGATTGCGTGCTCAACGAATACAGTAGCGATGCGTTTATACTCTCAGGTTAATCGATACATCTTAATGGAATCGCAATGAAGCTGAACAGTATTTAAATAGTACTACTGGAATAGGTTGATTGTTATTTGGAACAATAGTAACTGTTTTTGGTTTGTTCATTAATTATACAGTAGTAGCTATACAGTAAAACAAGTTAAATGCCCAAGGCATCCTTTCACAAAGCTTTCTTATTCACAAAGAGACCACATCCCTCTCTTTGCAGTGCATTAGCTATCGGTAAAAAGAGCGCTATGGTCTCATAGTGGATAAGAGAGCTTTGTGAAAGGATACCCTGTTCCAGTATTTTCACAAAATCCCACTAGGATCTTGACAAGACACCTGATGTGAAAGTGTCCCGCCAGGATCCTGGTGCGATGTTTTAGCATCCTTGAACAGGAAACCTAACGGTTTTTTTACCGTGACACTTAAGTTCATCGATGCAGCTTAAGTGGAATCGCTATGAAGCTAGGCAGCATTTAAATAGTTCTACTGCAAGACAGTGTCTGTTATTTTAGAGGTTTCTTTTACATACAGCAGTAGCTAATAATCGTCATTACCTTATCAAGCTTCTGAAGATCGCAGGATCAATGTCCGGAATCTCGATGTCTTTTTTCTCTGCGATCGGTCCGCACAACATCCTGTTGAACACGCAGCTACGGCTTACTAGGATGAACTTGTGCGCTCGGATGGACTGGCGCTCGTCTCCCACTCGGAACCCGACGTCTGTCAGCGTCTCGCTGTCCAGCATCTGCAGGTTGGTCTCGGAGAATTCCTTACCGGACTGCCAGTCGTCCACGTATCCGGACTTGTGACGTCTCCGGGTCTTGTGGGACACCTGGGGTGTCTGTGTAGTCTTGGATGGCGAGGACATAGACATCATACGGTATTAGGCCACATCCAGCCTGGAAGAAAATAGTGATTGAAAAGGCGGTAAAGATCTTGCGGCACATTATTATTTATGGCTAGATAACTAAATATAATGAACAACGTTACGTGCATATACATCACGGGCTTCATAATTACAATAAAATAAGCTCACTGTCTTGGTCAACGGTCCTAACAAAAGCCTGTTAGGATCCTGGCAGGACACTTTCACATCGGGTGGCCTAGTTTATTTTTGAGCATCCGCGTCAGGTGTCCTTGCCTGGACACCTATTTTTCTTTTGCTGTGATAGCCAGATAGCTACACAGGTTATTCATGTACATCATGAGATTCATAATAACACGAACAAAATTAGCATCTTATTTTATAGGTCGAAATACTCTACTTCCAATACTACAGCTGATCGCAGATATGACGGTCATCAGAGTTTCTCGGCCTCCTTATTGTAATGCAGTATAAGCATATCATTTTGTTTGAAGGCATTATATTATTATACAAGAAAATGTATCTACATTAAATTGCTGCACGGTCCAAGAAGAAACCTGTTAAAGATTACAACCAAATTGATGGATGACGAATTCCAATTCCCTTAATTCTAACACTGTCTTGGATATTACTCCATGTTCCCGTAATGCGATTACCAATAGAAAACCTTGCTGATAAAACAGTCCAATAACATTTATATTCCACAAGACAAACGAGCTCGAGAGCTTCCCTCCTCATGTAGATGATAATTTTGATTAATGGCCGTGTAATGCCATCGACATTTCCTTTCAGCCGTATCTGAGGGAGACCATCACGTCCCGAGATCTCGACCTGAACGTGAAATAACGTGAAATAACGTTAACGCTGGCGGTCCCAGGGGATGACACATACACACATAATATGTGAGTCATGACACTCCTCGTGAAGCTTGTCTTGACTCCCGACTGCCGCGATTCATTAACGTTCTGTAGACATTGATGGTCGATAGGAAACTGTAGACCGCTATTAGCAAACTGACGGTTGTTTAAATAATGCACACACGTTGCTTTTGAGACGTCGTGTCATGTCAAGTTCAATATCCTTCCTACAAAATGTATTTGACTAATGGAAAATTATAGTAATGCATCCTTCTGAAATTGATATTTGCTAATTGAAATACATGCAATATTTATATGAATAGTATTTAGTAATTTATCCGGATACTGGTATCATATTGTCAATGGTAACACATCACAATCGCAATTTCCAACCACATGCACACATTAGAGACATTGCAGTAGCGTTGCACATGTTGCACATGTTGAACATTGCACATGTGTTTGATTCACCTACATTATAAATGTTTGCGTTGCCTTTTTATGATTTTGTACATCCCCCGCAAGCATCTGCAATTATTTTATAATATCACGTTGTCGAAAGGTATGCTAATATATCATAAACTGAAGACCAGAGATAGCATAAGCTATTGATAATTATGCCCAGCTAATATATATCGCCCACACACATCTGTTCAAGTCACAATTTCCAAGCCGTAGGGGATGGACTGTCGTGTCTTGGTTAATTCATTCAATTCCAAATTCAATTATTCATGGGATCTTGCCAAGACAAGCCAACTATTTTAGATATCGACGATTGTCGACGGTTAAACTTGCATGCTTCTTACCAGCATTACCTTTTTCATGCATTGTGAACATCAATCCTTTGACATGCTTGCGACGTAAGGAATGATGGTGAAAACATATTTAATACTGTTACACATAGGATATTTAATTACTTTCTAAAAACATGCGTTTTAAATTCATGGCATTCTAATACTCAAAGTAAATAATGATGTCGCCTTTGCTATGTAAGACTCTTGCAGTGTAAAAAATGATCAGCAAGTATTCAGCAAGCCTCAACAACATGCACTAGACTAGTTCGGTTAATATTATGCAAGTTCCTGTATGTAGGTAGTGGACCTACAACCGCCACCTTACAGTTAGTAGTACTACTAGCTAGCTCACTCGATACATGCAATATGATTCAGAACGATTATTTGGTAATTGATCTCAAAACTTCTGAAATGAACTATCCATTTCCATCATTTCTGAGATAAAATACGCGCGATATATTACGCTTCATTCAAATTTATCTAGCTTGTTGGCATCCAAGTCCATTACAATACTTGTAACATTACACCTCGCCTTTTTCTTATTCCACTCTGCGTTTTTTTAGTATCGTGTACAATGGCTATTCCTGTTATTGGTCTCCCGTACTAACTGATATAATGTGAAGATCAATCATCATTGAATTTCTATACACTTGGCTGGATCTGAAGTCCACAAGTGAGTTGTCGTTGTCATGGAAAATTCCATGTCCTTAAGCTTGTGCGCGTTGTTGTATCCTATGCAAGCCAATGTCAGTAAGGTTGTACTCGTTGGTGTATCAGGTACAAGTTAGTACCCATAAGGTTGATGTCATTGTTGTATCATATGCAAGCTAATGCCAACTTGTGGTTGTACTTGTTGCTGTATCATGTACAAGCCATTGTCAGTATGGTTGTATTCCGTGTTGTATCATGTACAAGCCAATGTCAGTACGGTTGTATCCCTTGTTGTATCATGTACAAGCCATTGTCAGTATGGTTGTATTCCGTGTTGTATCATGTGCAAGCCAATATCACTACGGCTGTGTTGGTTGTTGTATCATGTGCAAGCTAAAGTCAATAAAGTTGTATTCCTTGTTGTATAATAATTATGTACAAGCCAATATCAGTAAAGTTGTCCTCCTAGATGTTCTCTTTCACAAGCCACTATCCTCAATATTGTGTTCATTGTACCCAATTCCAACCAATATACATCATGCCCACGCATTGTACAATGAAGTCAACACACATTGTCATATTCATCTTGGTCGCGAAACATAGTGTCTGCTACGTGCCGTCATCCAACACGTGTATGCATGATTAATGCACGTGACTCACTGTAATGTGGATGCTAGCGCTAACATATTGTTTCGCATATATTATATAATCTGACCTTCTAATGTTATCAATTATTAACCATTCCTCAAAATATCAATAGTCTGGTGATCCTCCTGCGCAAGGATGCATCTACAGCTCTATAGATTACGTTCGAAAGTGACGACGTGAGAAAACCAAATATTCATAGATATAAAACATAATTTTCTTACCTATGCGTGCCTCTGTGTCTTCGAGGTGACGTGGCTTGGGCATGCAGACTCTAGTCAATTCCACAAACACAACTGTAAATGGACTAGAAATCAATAACTATCTGCACAGGAAGCCAAGGCCTTGTGCAATACCAACTGACTGCGGTTCAGCCACAAGTGCCGTTTTTGGTTCTGCATCCATCCACACGCGATCTCGACTGACTGATCTCCGGGAAACCAACAATTAAGGCGAAATAATCAGATACATGGAATATCTTGCGTCCGAGTCATCGTTTGTTGCCTGTATCGACATCCCACGTTGTCTCTCGAGGCCGGAACGTCGACACCGTACAAAGTCACATGAGCATCACGTGGTCACGGGTCTCGGCCAATCGTATCGATTATCTCAAAGCACTTTTCCCGTTATGACTTGAGGTCGCTGCTAAAAGCTAAGTTTGGTTTTCTTCACAGTATGGGTCGGATAGGGCGAGTGTAACATCACCTTGCAATCACCTTGCAATTCCCAGTTGCCCAGGAATTGGTAATAAGTATTGAACATCAAAGAATTATTCCATTTCGAAATGGTTCCATGTGCATACTGGCCTGGTAACAGTACACTAACGATTCAGTAGGAAAGTACGTATTCTTGTATTCTGCTGAATTCACTATGTAGATCTACATTGTATATATATATATATACTTTAGGGATTGGGTACGCTGATTAATTTATAATCTACTTTCTATATTATTCTGAAACAAAAAAGAAATAAATAAGTCTCGTTACAAAGCTTTATACAAAGTTACTGGTGAGCAAAAGAAACTAAGCGTTGATAAAATCAAATTTTCTGTGGTAACAGACGAAACTGATAACTAAAAACAACTGGAAAAGGATCGCCCAAACACATCGTTTACGGACTTAATGGAAAACAAGTAAATTTGTAAATAATCACGATTCCTATGAACTGGATACATAAAACACGAATCAATCAACAGACAGGTACCACATTTGCAAAAGAAATAAATTAAATGTTCCTAGATTAGCAGTAGCACACAAACAACGAGAAAGAATGATCAGAAAGGTCAAAATAGAAGCTATACAGGCACATATTGCAATAACCTTCGTCTGCGATCGAATTACTACCGGTATACCAAATAGTTTATGCCGATTCAACAGGATGCACAAGGGACAGGCTTAGGAGCGACAGACCACGTGTTACGACTCCTCAGGAGGACTGATATTTACGAATATACACCTACGCAATCGCTTCCTCCTGGTTACATCATCTGCTCCGACCGCATTAGGTCACCTTATCAGCCGTGTCACCGTGTCATGAAGAGTCCATATTCATTGAATTTGGGCCTATAGACCATAACAGGGAATGGCCTTGACTCGCTGACATCGTCAGGCAATACGCCAATAGGTTATGACGTTACGTCGGTGGCAGTTGTGTCCTGCCAGCTCTCCGGACATACGACCCATAGAACATCTCTGGGACCACATGGGCAGACAACTCAGACAAATACATCAGAGTCATAACACGTTATATACGAGCTTTAGCAAGTCTTATTATAGTGTTCGTATATTATTCAATATTACTGAATTTGCTAAATGAGCTGGAAAGACTGAGATTATGCGATGCTCTGCCGATTTTTTACTGTAAATCGCGAAATTGATCTGATCATGATATTAATGCGATCGGTGTATAGTCGCATTTATTTGTTGCACATTAAAAAGTACATACATTTCGGAACGATTCGACATAAGTACTCTAAGTACATGTATATCTGGCTGCGCATATATCATGGCCGTTCGGCATCTGTAAAAATACATGTTTAAAATGCATTGCATCGTCTGAAACATATGTCCAGTGTCTCCTTTCACCTGGGAGTCGCTTCCGTGTCCGTGTCATGAAGATGTAGGCAATATAACCTTTGGATTTTCCAGCCGCTATGTTATACGTGCATGAAAGCATATATATATATGCATCTGGCTTTGAAATCTGCAAAAGGAAATAGGGATCTCTTAACATTAATATTCTATCACCACCGGAACAGACAAGTTTATAATTATATGCTAGTCTATATCTCAACTGGTAGACTCTAGAAGAAATCCAAAACTGTTTCGGAATATCTTAAAAAGAGGGAAACCACGTTGACAACTTTCTAAACACATCACAACTTTTAACTGGTCTGAATATTTTTCTAATCTGCTGTTTTGCGAAAATAGAGAAGTTTTTGAGATGCCAAATCTATGTTCTGACATGTATTCTATGGTACACACTCCATATGCACTAAGCGTGTCTGTTACACAGAATAACTATTGTTCAATTTACATATTGAAGAGATTGGTAAAAGTAAATACTCCAGGTCTAGATGATATGGTTGCAGAATTTCTGAAAGAATCAAAATTGTTTATAATAGTGCCAATATTACCATTGCTGTACAACAATGTCTTTGACAAGGGTATATGCCCAACTGATCGGGGGAAGGGTATAATATGTCCCTTGTTCAAGTCAGGAGATAGGGACAAGTCACAGCATTACAGAGGTATTTCTCTTATTAATGCCGTTTGCAAAGACTTTTGCTCTATTCTTTACACCAGGCTACAAAAGTGGTGTGATAAATATAACTTTATTAATTAAGTACAGTCTGGTTTTAAATAAGATTATTCCACCATAGATAATGCATTTTCTCTTTATTCTATTGCACAAACATATTTGGCCAAGAAAATGGGAAGATTTTAATGTTTGTTTATTGATTTTTCCAAGGCATTTGATTGTATAAAGCATAATGTTTCGTTTGAATGTTTACATACAGTTGGGATAAGTTGTAAGTTCTTGAGAATAATAATGTCAATGTACTCTCAGCTTATTGCTTGTGTTCGAGATTCTGATGGACTTTCAAACTACTTTATGTGTAATATTGGTACTCGCCAGGGTTGTATATTAAAGGGGCAACTTCATACTTGCACGTATTTAATCATAATTTTTTAATATTTTTATTATTTTTCTATATAATGT
>JAULBP010096824.1:0-11380 GCA_032355345.1 Lepetodrilus pustulosus
TAACGTTTGACTTGAAACGTTTACCCTGCAAACAAACCAATGAACGCAAATCTTATAGATAAATTACTAAAAGATGGATATTCCAATTGAATACAGGTGGCACATACAGAGCTAGTGTGTAGATCTATTATCACTGGATAGCGTCTAGACTCTATTCACTTATGATTTCGTTGCAGTGTGTGAAGACTTCAAACTAGATTACGGCGTTCAGGTGTTTAGGAATAATTGAGAAATCAAGACAATAATCAGGATTAACATATTTGACACAGTAACAGATCTTGGTCTGAAGTATAGTTCTGTTATATTGAGATTATTTCAAACAGTTTCCGTACAGGCTAGCGTTTACTGTTGTATTGAATAGTAACCTTTGCTAACATACATGATGACAAATAGCGAAAATTCCGAAGTCGTGAGCGCCTTTGTTCGTAATGTCTAAATGAGATATGATCTTTATGTTTAACATTCTCCCTGTTGGATTAGGCACATACACTGCTCTTTAGGGTATCTCCGGGTGCCTGCAGCAGGGAGAGGGTTAAATGTATTTGATTGTCTAGTAGACAACATTGACAAGGAATCGTGTAAGTTTACCTTTATCTAAAACAAAAACATCCTGCGTACTTTACATCAGCCATCATAAATGAATAAGGTCAGTTTAATGCAATGACTACATAATGGTTTATGTACATGAATGATGTCACATTTAATGCTATACATTTGGAATTAATATAAGTTACAGTAGATACGGTGACATTTTATTCCATTGACTGTCTTAAGGTGTTTAATACATCCGGGAGCTGGGTCAACGGCATTAGCTGTTTATATACCCGATCTTCACTCTTGGCAGGGAGCGTCAATGGAATATTGTATTTATCCATCATGTGCATTTGCTATTCGCATCATGCCTCCAATTTTAATAGCTGATGATAAATTGCCAGTCGACTGAGAAATGCTGGCAACACATACCCAGAAGAGAATAACGCCAACACCCATCTCCCATGCGGCGGCCATGATGGATTGCCATGGTGATGGGACACGTCATCGAGCCACCATAAAGCAGCACATCATTCCACTCCGAGACGCATGTTTTAATTGTAGACAAGACACTTAACACTCATTCATAGACGTCTAATGTCTTATCATAGCCATATGTTTAAAAACCTTAGTTGTTAGGATAGCAGTTTTCATGTGGAACATTGCGCCTGCGCATTTGATTTATAACCTCAAAGGATAGGGGGGCTTTTGGGTGATGATAGTTTGAAAAATTTCTAGGCTTCGTATTGAAAGCACGCAAGACGAAAACACTTCAGATTAAGTGGAAATTGAGCACTTCAAAAGAAAACGAAGAACCTAACGTCTAGAACTTAATTTTGTGAAACATATTTTTTTTCTCACTTTTAGATTTACACTCTTGTCTTGTCAATATCGACTTCCATTTTTGTCAAGCTTTTAAACGTTTTAGCAGAAGAGTTCAAAAGGTTTAAAACACCAGTAGGCTACATTGTGTATGCCTTCAGGATTCACATTATAATAGATTACTGTCCAGCGTTAAATTGAAATACCAATTCGTTACGTTAATATGTACCAGTATATTATGTAATCGATATTACAGAGTCAATATGTTCCCATTTATTTATGGGCTCGTTCAGTGTTATTGCTTCTGAGTCTGCCATCCGTCATTGCCAGTTAGAGGATAGATACTTTTTAAGCTAATATAATTACAGCTATGTGAATTGTACTTGCAAATGAATTTCTCAGTCTGTGAAAAAAAGGGATTATATACTTAAATATCAACTATCTCCGATAGTTACATGTGGAGTGTAAATAAACATAAATATTGGTGCCATAATTAATAAGTAGATCATTAAGTAATTCTATCAATCTTAGATTATCCAGTGACGATAGAATGTCCTCTTTTAGAATTACTGTTGTATTCTAGTGACAACATTAAGAGTCTAATGACTAAGACAAAGAGCTGTATAATTTCATATGTTCAATTACTTGTTGGTATTTTAGCATATACACTAGACACCAGTAAACTATACATGTATTTTAATGATAAATACGTTCTGCATTCAGCTAACCTACGGGACGGAGAGGTAGTACTCTCGGCCATCTCACTATGCCTGCCATATTAGAACTACACCTGTCACTTGATAATAACGTAATAACTAGCTAATCTAAATATCATACTATTGAGATTATTATCCATACTATTACAAGAAATGACTCGATTAGTGCACGTCTTGATTTGATAAGTGTAAATCTTTTAGTAAGCTAAATACCTGCAGTCTTTTCCCGTTTCTGTAATAATCAAGAAGTAATTCAAATATTTATATTAAAATAGATTACGGTATTCTATTTCCCGTCGGATGGTAATATACGAAGACAATCGTGACTATATTATGGTTTCTATACTTATTTCTAAATTATTTCCTAACGATAATTTATAACTTTAATATTTGATAAAAAGTCGTTTCTTATTAAAGGGTATAACATAAGCCCTCTTCGCATTCTTCTCTAGGCGATGAGTGATGAGGTTCGAATCTGTGACAAATTGCTACGCCACGGATAGCCGAGGGACTATCCCCGAAAATAGTCCGAGGTGGGCCGAGTGTTACTACACATACCAAATTGTTGATTTACCCAGACGTTCGTTCGAATCCACTCGATAACATATATCTTCAACAGTCAAAGCCATGTCACATGACAGACGCCTAACTTGATTTGCCGTCTGATTGGTGGATGACCCATCATCTCGTCACGTGATAAATTAGCGTGAAGGGACGAGACATCAAGAGAGCACAGCAAGCCAATACATCTTGCAGATATCATTCAAACGATATTATGCCTTTTTATTGCGCAGTTCATAGATGAGAATTGACTTCAAAGATTCCGTTCTGTTTTGACAGCCATTTTACCATCCCAGTTGGGATTTTCGCATTGACATCTGCTGCGACGAGTGATGACGGTTCTATAAAATGGCGGCTGTGTTTCAAGACAGACCGCGAAAATCAGAGGCATTAATATCTGATTATGGATTAACACATTGACATGCGCATTGGTATTTTTTTTGAAGTTGTGAAAATAAGTATGTCGGGTTTTCTCATTTTATTTCAGGGAGGTCCAAACATTTCCCATCTTGTTTTACATAGAAATAAAGCTTTGTAAACTGGTTTCGCCAGGGATACAACGTAATGTCTGCAATATTTACATTGGATGCAATACAATGATATCTTGATATCATAACAAGAAAGTGTATGCCAATAGATACTTCTAAAACTCAGCAATTAATCATTGTTTAAATGATGCTATTACGCTGATGTGAAGCATTTCATCATTTTGACAACATGGGCAAATTGTTTACTTCTTGTAAGGGCATACAATCACACATATCATGATATCTGAGTTACTTAATATTCAAGCGAAATCTTACATGAGAATTTCATACATTTGATTTCTCAACATGTTTATTTACTGGTTGCTAATGCCTTATCATGTTTTGTTCTTGAGGATATTTTGTTTCCATTGAGAGTTTAGTATCGAGATGGTTCCGCTCATACGATCTGTCAGCTTACTGCATGAGGATACTTGCAAATACGGGAACCCGTATAGCCAGCCCTGAGTGTTGCAGTAAACCTGCGAGCATTGGCTGGTACTGATGAACCGAAGATGGCAACTATAGTGCAGTATGTACAAAGTCAGATCTAGGTCTATCCATAATGGATTGGCATTCAAGTAAAGAGCATTATAGGTGGTAGCTGGCACCATTTTACTTTCTAACTGCAATATACCAGACATAGTCTTTTGGTTTCCCGTTCGTCAGTCAATCGCCAACACTGATAATGAAGGAATCGTGAAGTACAAACGACTCAAATGTACCCAGACAATATCGTAAAGAACGTTTATGAGACGCATTTATTGCCGAGGAACTTGCGAGTGATAACCATTCTGTCAACCATGTTATTGCAAGGTGGCATCCAAACTCTCGTATATGACACGGTATGCGTCAGATTGGCCAGGATAAGCAGAGCTGGAGAGCTTCTTGCTTTTTACAAACAGGATACTGTCTTGCAAGCATGAGACATAAATGTTCGTTTGTATTCTTCCCACGTTACGGGGAGAGAATTCGCTTACAGAAAGTGAAAGTAATGAAGAGAAATGGACAGAGAGAGGTGGGAAGAAGAAAGAGACAATTTGAGAGAGAACAAGAGAGTATGAAGGACACACACACACACACACACACACACACACATACGCGCGCACACCACACATACTACACCACACCACACACACACACACACACACACACACACACACAAACAGACATGTGCGCGCGCACATACCACATAAAAACCACAGACGCAAAGAAAAAAATATAGTGTATTCAGTAGGGTGATGTATTAATTCTTGCGAACTGTTAAACGCATATTTCAAAACACTATATTGCTTCATATTTGTTAAACGTTTATTTAGTAAGAACATTACCTTTCACGCGTTTCCTGTCTGAAACATTGCATAGTTATTATATCCCTTTTGACAACTTCCTTTTTGATATGTGAAGTATTGTGATTACTATGCATTCAGAATGGAAAGTAAAAACATTTTCGAAAGGTATTCGCTTCTTTGTTAATTCGAAGCTTGTGCAAGAATAGAGGGGACTTCATCAACACGCATATGTCGGCTCATAATATCTTATAACATCAGCACTTATAACGATACCTGTGTAGTTAGCCCGATGTAATTTGATATGCGCACGCATCCCCAGGTTGACAGCTTCCATTCTGTGTATGGCCTAATGTTTATGGGACATTACGAAACAAGCTTCTATGATTACCGTGTCGATAAGGGGTGAGGCGGACTTGCTTTTTAATTTCCCATCGCTTTTTGATATCAAGAGCCTTGAACGTGAGACAGTGTTGCGTAGTTTAGATTAGGGGAAAACGATTAAATACCAATATGTTCCTTTGAATACGATACCTGCGTGAGAATTGACATCAACCCGGTGTTCATATAATATAAATATTCTGATACATTGTCAAGATAGCGTCAAATTACTGATAGTTCTATTCAGTCCTAAATGTGTGTCTAAAGCCGTATATATACATAAATTATGGCAGTATTCTATTGCCATACATCAAGTAACTATCACGACTGTAGACTACATTGTAAAATGCTATTACAAAATTGGTGAAGTAATTTTTTCCATCCCTGTTTTCTTGTTTTATGACCTTATACATATTACCTATTCTCTGATCTGAGTTTTCTCAATAATTATTTGATCGGAATCTCAATCTCAAACTCAGGCCAAAAAAACAAACTTTGGAGAAATCGGACCCTGTGCTACGTAATAGCCCTGGCCTGTATTCTCGAAACTTCGTAAGTCCTAAGAAGTCCGTAAGTACTAAGAATTTGTCAAACTGGTTTTCTTCTTATGTTAATTTGTGAAGAGATCTTTTCCCACTAAGATGTTCGCAAGTTAAGAATGTATATTATGTCCTAAATCTTTCATGAGCGGGTTTTTATCTACTTGGCATAACCTGTGTCCGATCATTTTAATTGTGAATAAAATATGTCCAAATAGAAGCCAACGTACAGGAACATGTCATCTTGGATTGGATAGTCTGAGAAAAATAACAATCACATAGGCCGATACTGAAAACATATCCTGGCGTAAAAAAAAAGAAGTGTTCTCCACCCTCTGCTTTCGAAGCACCTACTTATTTTGCAAACACTAGACATTCATTCCCTTATAATCCATGCAATTAGAATACAATTGAAGTAGAGAGAACAATTGAATAGCTACATCTGTCCCCACCACACCTATCACCGGCAGTCACCACGAAATCAATTACAAATTCCGCCCACCACTTTCCGACAGTCGTAAGAGGGTAAATTACGACAACCGTATTTCAGTCAGTGAACCGAAACTCATCCTTTTACCCTCTCGGAATCAATTGACCGGTCGTAATACAGTTCGTCGGTAAACAGAGTGCTCTCAATAACAGACGTAATGATTTTAAATTATACCCGTCTCCTCTCAAGTGGAAGATTAAGATTGCCTGAAGAGTATCCTGGTTTCTGTAGCTCGCTAGAGAAGCGTGGCGGTCACGTGATCACACGCAACGGACGCCATTTTGATGGTCCCGCAGCTAGAAATAATTATTTGTTTTATTAATTTTAAGCTCGTGCGAAATGTATTCATAGTCTAGTTTCTGAGGTAAATATTATGTTCCTTCACCTCGACATATGGCGTATGGTTTTAATAGATTATGTTGAACCCATTTGAACATCGTTTGATTATCGTTTGAGCTAAAAAGGCCTTAAAGGCATACAATGGACGTTTGGGCTAGTTCTTAGGTACAACTGCAAAGTATAATGTCTCGACATACATAAAATCGTGTTTGTACTTAAAATTACCAACTTTATCATAGCTGTATTGAACACAATATTCCACTGAAAAACCCTAATATACAACTTTAATTATATAACCTTCCGGTTAACAATCTGAATATGGTCATAGTGACTTGATGCAAATGTTTGTTTATGTTACAGTTAATCTGTATAATCAGGTAATCTGTATAATACCTGGGGTTTTTTCCATTGAATTTCAGTTCACAAGTCAATTTGTAATATGCCTAAAATGACAAAAATAATTCCCTTTAATTGCCAGATAGAAGGGCATGATTTAATAAAATAAAATTAATGTAATGTGTAAATTTGTATAGGCATTCATACGATTTTATGTGAATAATAATAGAAATGAATGTAATTTTGTGTGAATATAATAAAACATCTTAATTTTCTTTCAGCAAACTCATGCTATTCTAACTGCTAATTAAAGAGAATCATTTAGTCATTTCAGGCTTTTTACAAATTGACTTAGTGTACTAAAATTCAATGAAAACATCACGTATTATACAGATTACCTGATTACGGTATACAGATTAATTGCAACATATATACTGTCGGGCGAATAAAAATACAGTACATAAAAATATGAAAATATTGAAAAACAGTTGGACATGCGTAAAATGTAGTTTCTTGCCCAATATAGATATGCAGACAAATCAAACATACTTTCTTTCAGGCAAAACTACGTTTGACCATGAAATATGTCAACAAACCGTGATTGTATGATTTTAATGATACTTATTTGAAACCGGGCCGATGAACATAAAGTTCATGTAATAAACCTAACACATGGCACTATCTTGAACACTTCTATTCAGTATGGAAATAATTTGCAATTGCGTATATCACTCATGCACATAATATTATATAGATTATGACTGATTGACAATACAAATGAAATTCCTACTCAATACAAACATTAATAATCTATAGTTCATGGTCTATTTATGTGTGCAATATAACATCATATCAAAGATGAATCAGATTGACTGTACTATAATTGGAAATAGTTATTATGCTGAATACTACGGTATTACATGTACTTTAACCCATCGAGCTGTTGGTTGGTCGAGATTGTTTTTTAGTTACATTATGTAAATATAAATATAAATATATACTAACATAATATGCATGCTCTCATTTTACCACTATTCAAGATGATGTGACACATTTCTAACTACACTTTAAATGGTGTGTTTTAGGCCAACTTATGCCTGGTAGTGATAAAACTATCCGAAATACTTTATATCGGGTGGCCAAAAAAACCGTCCCGAACTTTAAGGGTTAATGAATGTGTAACTAACCACGATATTACTATGAAACTTCACACAAGTCACAAATATGATGTTATTAACATATTCAGAAAGTTCCAAGTCCCTATGACGTATGGCTTTTCTTAAATCTGGTAATTAGAAACAGAAGTAAAATATTTCAATGGCAGAGTTAAAAACCTTGCATAATTACTTGAAAATGGGTTAATATATCTTTAACTAACAATTATATTACACACTATGAAACTTCACATACGTGACTAATATGATGTTATGAACACATTCAGAAAGTTCCAAGTCCCTGTGACGTATACCTTTTCTGAAATATGGTAATTAAAAATAAAAGTAAAACATTTCAATGGCAGAGTTAAAAAAGCTGCATATTTTTTTACCTTGAAAATGGGTTAATACATTTTAAACTAACCATTATATTATTTACTATGAAGCTTCACACAAGTGGCGAATATGATGTTCTTAACATATTCTGAAGCCTTTAAGTCCCTATTTCGCAAAACAGAAGTAAAAAAAACACTGCAATGGCAGACTACAAAAAGCTGCATAGTTACCTTGAATTTACTGAAATAAGTTATCAATATGGCCTCAATCTACTTTACAATATGTTCAAGAATTTCTTTTTCAACTTGAATTTATATCCCTAAACTCTTTAAGAGATATGTTGTCCTAGAAATTACCCGTTTTGAGTTCACGGTCATTAAACATTTCTGTGTGTCCTTCGTATACTTTCTCTGACAACAAATTCCAAATGGAATAATCCATTGGGTTAAGAACTGGATGTTGAGGTGATCACTCGTATTTTTTTTATGAACTCTTCCACAGACTGATCCAATAAGACTTGCATAGTCCTACTAGTATGAGAAGTTGATGGAAATTAAACAAGATTTCCATCAAGGTAGAAATAAGGCAAGGATATTTATTTTATGAATGGTTATGCCATTGCAGTTTTTTTACTATTGTTTTAAATTATCCAACTGCAGAAAGAGTTTGCGACATAGGGACTTGACACTTTCAGAATATGTTAATAACATGACATTTGTCACTTGTGTGAAGGTTCATAGTAATATAGAAGTTTGTTACAAATTTATTAACCCTAAAGTTCGGGACGGGTTTTTTTTAGCCACCCGATATATTATACTTACATAAGAAAAAAAGGTACAATAATATACTATTACTATTATTATTGTCGTTGTTGTTGTTGTTGTTCTTCTTCTTCCCCTTCTTCTTCTTCTTCTTCCTGTTCTTCTTATTGTTATTATTATTATTATTATTATTATTATTATTATTATTATTATTATTATTATATATTTACAACTACAAAAATGGGTATAGGAATACAACATAACTAGTAATATTTCGCTTGATTTCACGGCGAGAAATCTTGTGCATAGTACGCTACTAGCATGTTCGTTGTTTCAACACAGACCAGTGTAAATGTTTTTATAAATTGACAAACTTTATGGTAAGCGGTAATCGAAAACTTGTACATTAAAAGTGTCGATGATATCAGTTCATATGTCTAAAACAAAATACCTTCATATTAATACATGGATGAACGATTAAAAGTGAACTTTCCACTATTATATGAACTATATTTGTACATGATACAAAACCTACTAGTTTCAGAATATTTCAGTTTTGTTACTGAACAAAACTGAAATATTCTGACACTATCAAAAGTACGAAGATAAGGATTATATAAGACAGAAACAATATTGATTTATAGAAATTGTATTGTATACAATTGTATCAGTAACATTTATTACAGTAATGAAAAAGTAAAATTCTTATTAAGGATAGTCAGGAAACATATTTGGGTGAAAACAAACATGCAGACACGGTATCCCGAATGTAATATGAAGACAGATTAATGTTTTATTATATTTTGAATTCTAAACATTATTGTACTTAAATATTTTTTTTCAAAGCAGAATTATCACGTAGAACAACTTAAAAATGTAAATACACAAGCATCTGAAAAGGTTGTATACCTACTATTTCCGAATTAGATCTATAATAAATAGGTTCAGGTAATAGTTTTGTATATTTGCTACTAATTATTACATTGCGTTCTAATGTTACTCGAACTTCAAGTATATTAGGTACTCGATGGTATGAAAGTCCTGGTTCAGAAGTGAATATACTTAAATTATAATGATTACCGCATTTCTGGCATAATGGGTAATGCGTAATTTCAAAATATCAATTCTAATAATTTTAGGCACCATTACAAACACCAACAATTATTTATTAATTGAATCAGTATCTACATATAGCATATCTCGCAATGTGATAAAATACTTAATTTATTCCCCCTAGTATTCTTCTCATTTTAAATATGACACGTAATAGCAAATAATTATGGCACGACAACCATCATTATAGCAACAGTATATTTTAAGAAAATCGAATATATTTTTTAGCGTACAATATTCGTAACAATCTTGTTTAATTTCATGAGTGGTCATTTTAAACGAAATATTTTACACATGTTCTTTATTATGGCTATGCATATTCGATATAGGCCTACATCGAATAGGAATACAAGCCAAATATATTTATAACAACGCGGTAAAAGAAAAATCCCAACAATTTCGGTGTACTGCTTAAAGATGTTTGTATAAGTATTCACGTAGTACTAACATGCTCGTTATTGCTACACAGCAAGGTAAAATAAGCAATAACTTCTAACATTGAACTAATATTGTATGTTTATATAGACATTAAAAATTTCCAAATTGTTCGACAGCAATCCAAGTATTAGTACATACTGTACTAAATTACAAAATTATTAATTAATTGTATCCTCTCTAAGTTGGTATACCCTCAGTTAATATATCGAATACAAAGATAGTTATATAATGAATCAATTCATCAGAATGGTTGTAGATGTTCGGGATTGATCAACATTGCAATAGGCCTACATATTTTATACCTAAACTTCAGAAATATTTATCCTTTCTGGATTATTGGATTAATGATCTGGATCGTTCCTTCTTCAGCTCTTAGAAGATGTACATGTGTATCTACTAGCCTTACAACTGAAATGTGCATATTTCATAATCATCAAAACAATTTATATTGCGAGTGATATTATTTCTTGTTCTTGCATAATATAGTGCATGTATTTTTATGATTCCTTAAATAGAAGCGTTCTGTAATCTAATTCTAATAATTTAAATATATACATGTAGTCTAAAATACGTTACAGACTTTTTTTTAAAATAAACACTGCCAACCATATAATAAACTTTTAAAACGTATTTCAACATACCTGTTACTACATGCTTTTCTTCAGTAAATGTGAATTCTCCTAACTAGTCGATGATAAACCACTCCCCCTAATTTGCATACGGAGGTTACCTGTTATGGATACACGTACAAAAGAAAAAAATGCATTGATAATGATTCGCATGGATCAGAAGGTTCGACCCCAGTACTGGTGGTTCGTTAGTCGGTGTTTTAATGGATTGGCATGCAAGGTAGGGACAAAGCCACACGAAATAGTCTGGAGTGGTGGTCCCAAGGTTAATCGTTCGTTGACTTTGCGTTGGCATGGAATCGAAACCATCCTGAACGAACCGGTACCATATGGCTGGGTTTGGGTTTGGTTACACCATTGCCTTCATCGTTAGCAACCACAATCCCCAAATAATATTACATCCAAGGTATATATATATATA
>JAULBP010096835.1:0-11379 GCA_032355345.1 Lepetodrilus pustulosus
TGCTCTCTTTGCCGATAGCTAATACACTGCTAGGCTGGATTACAACTAGTAGTTTTTAAGAGTGCTAGCCCACTCTGGAATATTACTGTCGCAGTTAACAAGAATATCCCACTCAGACACATTAAGGTGACTCTGATGGACCACACGTTGATGTAAACTTCCCTTAATGCTGAGCGTCAAGCAGAGGGACATCAACTACCATTTTTGTAAACGTTTATAGGTATGACACGGCCGTGGTTTGACCTACGGGATTTAACCTACCGATCTTGCGCACTTCGTGGCAGACGCTCAAAGGTTTACACCACGGAGTCTGTGTACCAGGATACCTAAGTCTTAATTCAGAAATATTTTGTTTATTATCACATGGGAGTAATAGGTAAATAGATAATAACTTGAAAGGACAACTACTCTATTCAATAGAACGTTAAACAATTGTAAGGGGATAGATAGAATGCACGTACATCATTTTGTATCTACTGTAAATATATGGTGCTAGTGTACAGTGCCCAACTACTCCAATTCAAAAGTGTTGAACGCTCAAGGTGAAGGGCATAGTACCAGCCACGGGAGAGGGCCTCGATTTGGCAGACATTGTCAGCGTTCACTTTTCCGTAGCTGGTTCTTTCCATCAGAAGTTGAATGAGACGTTCACTGTTAGAGATGATCTCTCCCACTGGAGGTCCTTGCTTCTCCAGCATCGACTTCAATTCTCTTAGAAAATGACGTCTTCTTTCTTGAAAGGCCGAGCAGGTAGTGAGGAAGTGCTTCCTCTCTTCAGACTCACATCTACATGTCAGACCCAGAGATGGTACTTGGAATTGACTGAACCTGTGCCGGTTGCACTGTAGTCGGTTGCTCTGTGAAGCTTGACGGTAGCTCGAGTAACCCATTTAGTCTCACATCCTGCACTTTCCCACACCTTGTGTGATACATCAACTGCAGTGGCCTTCATATCCAAATACTTGAGATTATACTTGAGATGCTTGAAATACTTGAGATTATACTCTATGATTTATCACGAGTGATCCCTAGATCCAAAGTCTATCTAACTTCTCGCAGTGGTTTATCGTTTCCCGATATTCCTAAGTGTTCACATTTATTATAGAGCACTCTTTATCTAGCTCATCAAACAAATTTCGGCCGGATGATTCTATATCAGATTTTTATTCTGAATTACTAATAATGGGGACATTTTAAAGATTATCAAGATATAATCGTATATTTCCATCTGTAAATACAGGTTTAATAGTGCCATAAACTAATATGGCTGGGTGTATTAATTTATTGTTTAAACAAGTAATCTATTTTATATTCAAGTGACACTTTATAATATCGAGTCCTTCTTCTTCTTCTTCTTGATCTTTTTCTTCAAACGTACGTGTTTCTTTGCAGTCAGAGATCAAATCGCTATCATCGGCACTGATAGTCCAAAAAGATGCATTATAACATGTATTGCTCTACCTGTAATTATCGACCACATCTTTTCGTTATAATCCTGACTTCAGAATCAGTTGTCAGCTATGAGTCTGATTATAAACGGTAGCTGTCAATAACACGTCTTTTGATTCGTTACTTCAACAAACAGACACACATACATACATATGCTTAGTCTCCTAGTGAAAACAAAGGGTTGTATTATTATCTCAGTAGTCTTGCCCTATGACTTCATGCATCTGAGCTTACCGCCTTTTGCCACCAGGAAGCCGTTGCCCAGAACAAATTATAGTCTACAATAGCCTACAATAGTTGTAAGTCAATGTTTCGGAACCTGCTACAAATGCAAGTCTGGTTGCATGAACATATTTATCGCTTACCATAATTTTAAGAATTGCAGCGATAAAAGTGTTTTATGCAATGGACTTACACTCATAGCGGATTCCGAAATGTTGACTTACAACTATTGTAGGTTACAATTGTTCTGAGCAACGGACCCATGCATGGTAGCATTTGCCAGCCGGTATTACGGGAAGGTTAGAAACGGAGTCAATCGTAGCTCGCAGTTGTACTCTTTCCTGGGGAGATGGCATAGTCAGCGTAGTTTATCTCGGGAACTTTGGCGCCGAAATCCAGCGATGCACCGTAGATCTACCCCTTTTCTAATACTCGCTCCCTGAATGTTTATATTATATGTAGGTATGTAGTTTTGTCTTATTAGTTAAGTTGGTAGTGTACATACACACATTTTTAAAACTAGAATGATACATGTATGTGCTATTTGAATGTATGTAGATACATGATTAACATGTACTTGGTTTTCTCCTACGGAAGGGTATATTATACGTGATTTAACTCTATCCTTGCTGGATTAGACACAGGCACCGCACTTTAGGGCATCAACGGTTGCCACCAGCATGGAGAGGATTAAACATTCATTCAGGGAAAAAAACGAAATAGTTATTCTTAGTATTCAATTTGACATTCCACATTACAAGAACAGCATTAATATAATATGCCTAATATACAATACGTGTACATGTATTTTGATATGTACGATTTATCTCTAGAAATTAATAAAACATATGTTTAACTAACTGACTAATTATCAATATTAGTTTTTGTCATATTTTCCAAATTGAACGACCATCTGTTGTGATTGAGACAATGTTAATTGCGTGTGACTGGTTTCGTAAGACATACTACTGGGAAAGTAAACTGTATATTCTATTTACCACAAACCTAATACCAAAAGTGAACAATTTGACGTATTTCAAGCAGTTCGTGAAGCGAAGGAACATATACCACTTTTTGTTAATGGACAAAATGTAGATGTACAATTGGCAAAACATGATGTTTCTCACGACTATCATACCTATGAAATACAAATTATATCTTAAAACATTCTGTTTTAGAAATACTGTTATTTTGAATACATATACATACAATCAATATACCGGTACATCATAGTTGATTCTACTCAGATACTAAATATGAAACGTGACTACAAGTATCACAATATCACCTCCATGATTGGAAACACATTAGTAACAATATTAATGCATAATTAATGACATAACACTTACAAATTCATTGTGCAAAAAAAGTAGTTGATTTACCATTGGTGGCCATTATTGATTTTACCTCAAATGAGTATTTTTACATGGTCAAATTTTGCAAGCCGTAGTCATATGTGCATATTTATATATACAAGAAACTAAACAGGCCTGGCTGTGTAGGGTAAACTTCATTTTGGCCCATCTGGTCGTCTTTTTAATAATATAATGATCTTGAATAATCCTAGCATAACAAGGAGACGCAATTCTGCTACTAACCAGGACATTACTTTTCAATAAATCGTTCAGGCAATTATAGGGAATAAAGTGAACTGTGAACAAATTATCACGTTTGTATACAATACGTTTGCGGAGCACTATCATTTGACATTGAGCTCTTTCAGACAATCGGCATTAGTTACCCTCGCACGCCATTCAGCGCGATAATGCCATAGAAAAATGCCCACACACGATAGTATACTGTATTGGGAAACGATAATACGAAGAAAGGAGCGTGTGACATAGTGTAAAGAACTTACTATGTTTTTATAATATAGATCTACATCCGAAAGATTGGATCGCTCGGAATGTGAATAGTATATACACACCTGGGGCGGTATCCTATAAACAGCTTAGTACACTAATCTTGCAACATATTTTGACTAACTTTTCTGTATTTGGTTTAGTCGGCAGTTTTAGATTTAGTTACGATTAAATTTATTTATGTCAGTAAAAAAAACACACAACCTAAGCTGTTTATAGGATACCGCTCCTGATAACATACAGTCTAAGATAAACAGTGAATATGAAGGCATTTACATAATTAAGTCAATAATATGTTATAAGAAATGTAGCCCGTACAATATGTAGGATATTGGGTCCACTTTTAGCAGCATGGAGATTTTATATGGGGATTTATGAACAAAACTCTGAGTTGAGCATGAAATCGTACTCAAGAAAGTGTCGTAATCTCGGGGCCCGATTGCCAACCCAACAGTCCGTCAACTCAAAACCGTGCGTTCACGTTGACATCAGCTTCTCTTACAATTGTATGTAATGATTATTATCAACGTATTTTCTTTTCAATCGTCCTAATAGTACATTACCATGTAAGCTGGTCAATACTAAGACAGCTAATCTGCTGAGTAAAAAAATATGCCTACCATATGTGATATTATGAATCATACCTCTAAGTTGTTGTACATGTAATACGTACTTATGAATAATACCTTTAAATTGATGCAATGTATAGTCTACCTCATCCTCGATAACGCAAGCTATTGTTACTCCACTACCTTCCGCCAAATACCCTGGGATCACTGCCTATTCAGAACTCCGTTTTGGTTTAGGTCTAGACACGCCTGTGTTGCGTGGGCTCTAAATATATCAGAGTTATCTCCCCGCCTATGTATTGGTCGATATATTTAGAGCCCACACAACGCAGGCGTGTCTAGATAATTTATTAATATATTCACCGTGGATCTCGCTAAACCAAAACGGAGTTCTGAATAGGCAGTGATCCCAGGGTATTTGGCGGAAGGTAGTGTAGTCACAATAGTTTGTGTTTTCGAGGATGAGTCTACCTGGCTTTCATTTCTTAATAAATGCATCGTGTACACCTCTCCTAGTCCCGCAAGTGAACGATCAGACCTAGCGCGTATACAGTTCAGATTAAAGCTGATTTCGGTTGACGTCGTGCAGCATAGGACACTGTTATGTCCCAGTCGAGCATGACATCATTGATGTATTATATGTCAGCGTGTACGCATCACAAAGCTCTAACCCTTGCTCCACAGTCTATCTTAATCCTACGAGAGTGTTACAGATACTTGTACTCTAAATTACGAAATAACCGCGAGAAGAATATTAAAGCGAACAATGCATTTGTTTGATGAGTTACGTATAGGTACTATACTATTCGTCCACGGAAAGCGGGAACCTGAATATTAGCTGATAGATGCAGATTGAGTGTATAGTTAGAAGGTATTACAATTTATATGTACATATACGTATATCTACATGTACTTGTCAGCCGATACTAATATATCCACTGCGCAATATTAATATGCATATACCGTATTACCCTTCTAAAATATGTTGCATATCACAATATAGCACAATCAAAGTCTCTTCCGTTCACAGCGGTTCTCATGACTTAATAGCTAATTAATAACACATTGTATAAAACGTATTATACCGGTATTATGGACATGGGCCATTGGCCTCGACTACATTATTGTGATTGTGACATATGGTATTCAACACATACCCAACATGTCTTATGATTTTCCGCTCGAGTATCTTTCATATTATTTAGATATATCTAATTCCGCAGTCTTGAGACATACATATAATTTTGACAATATTTATTGGCATAAACACTATTTCGAAAATAACAATGGTAGCATGATATTAGGTCAGATTTGTCAACTTTCAACCATTAATACTTAGTGATTTCGTCATTGTATTTCTGGTGAGGGCAACAATTAACGTCTATTGGCTGAATTGGCTGTCAAAAACGCATGGAAATTGCATATTGGTTACACCTCCGCTAAACTAAGCCATAAAATTATAAGTAAATGGGGAAACTGTCGGGCAACTATCAGGAATAGTATTTAATGTAACATACTGATGATGTGATGTGTAGCAAAACGTTAGCAAAACATAATGTGAACATTTCAGTCTACAACATACACCGTCCTGAGCTTCTAGCACAGACATCAGTTTATATGCAGCTGGACCAGGGAGCGTATTCGTTTCATCACTCGACAACCGCTATGGTGAGAGAAATAGCCAATAGAGCACCTCGTGCTTGACCCAGAAAAGTCCGGAAAGGTATCTGAGTCAAGCACGAGGTATTCTATTGGCAATTGGGGTCGACCCTAGGGTTGGTCGAGTGATGAAACGGATACGCTCAAGAATACGTATCTCAGGTATTTTGATAGGTAGGATTTCCCAATGTAAAATCCTTTAAGATGTGTACCATTTCCTGAACTACTTAACAATGCCAAACCCTGAGGTTACGAAATATTTATGGAGTATGATTTCAAGTTTTGTGCCCGAATTACAATGCATCATCTCACTTGAAAATATATTGATGTGTACATCTATATCGCGCCAAATCCATGCTCTAAAGCGTACTCCAAGTGCGCCACTATTACCCCGGTTAATGGATCAATTTGTTTCCTTAACTTCCTAAGGAGTATACATCACAAGTTGCCATTCAATGCGCTAGAATCTGTATCTGTATCTTTCCGGGTATAGATAACCTTTCGAATTAACCCACTTGCCAAAGGTCACGCCACAAAGCGTCGAGACTGTCTTTCAGTGTAGGGAAGGAACTAATCCTAGATAATCTCGTTCTCGGTCATCCATCCACGAATCGGCCGAGCTCGATCGTGTTTACCTTAAACCTGAATGTGCCACAAACTAAGTTTCATTACTTCAGGGCAACCTCAGGACAACATCTACGTCTTGTAAATGCCATAACTACTTCTTAACATTGTCAGATCTACTTCTTACCGTATCGCTTAAACTGGCTGACAATATTGAATTCACGGTCCTTAATCATGCACATTTTTACGTTCTTCAGAACTTTATCTTTATCTTCGGAAGTGTACACCAATGTTTTCGCTGGCTTTCTGACTGGAATCCTGCTCCTTCTGCGATTAGATGCCCGTTTTCGTGGCGCATTCACCTGGTGACTGTCGCTCGACGAGTAATCGGTTTGATCCTGGTCATCTTCAGACATGGTCTTTCTGGCATCTCTTTGCAGTGCCTTCGACTGCTCGTGCTGTTCAATGAGATTTCTTTTGATTCCTTCAACGATCTGGTCAGCCCACTCAGGAACAGGTCTTCCCTTCTCTATCGAAGTTCGTTGACTATTGTTTAGGTTTTCTTTAAAATCTCCGTCCAGTCGATCGAATATGTTTGCAAATCTTTGATTAGATTCTACTCTCGGTTTTGGTAAGCTATGGCTATCCTTTAGTGTTGAAGCCGAACCTTTACTAAAATATTCCCCCAATGAAACATCTGAGATGTCTTTAGTAAAGCCATTCCTGGGGAAGCCTCCAAGAAGTGCTTCTGGTTTAACCATTGGCGGCGGTATCAAAGGTACACTAGGCACACTATCTGACGATCCCCTTTGGAAGCGGTTATCTGGTTGGGTAGTGGGAGTATTCCCGGACAAACTTCCATGAATTGCCTCGGGTTTAACCTTTGGCGGTGGCATCAATGGCTCGTTAGGTCCACCATCTGACGATTCTTTCTGGAAGCGATTATCTGGTTGGGTCTTGGAATTATTCACGGAAAAACCTCCAAGAATTGCCTCGGGTTTAACCATCGGCGGTGGCATCAATGGCACATTAGATCCACCATCTGACGATTCCTTCGGCATGTTGTAATTCGTCTGGGACTCAGATATATTCCTGAAGGATGTCTCAGGACATGCATCTGGTTTAACCATTGGCGGTGCCAATGATGGCACTGGCGGTCTGTCTCTTGACGAATTCGCCTTTAAGTATTCGTTTATTGATTCCTTTGAGACTGACTCGGAGAAGTTTGGTGTAGGAAAATGCGCTGCCCTGACTGCTTCGTCTGGAAAGTAATGTGACGGTTCCGGTGGAACTGGCTTTGAGCGTTCATTTGAAAATGTCGATACCATATCACGCGGAGACACCTGCACTGCGACTTCCGCCGTCACCACCGATGGTTTGTGGAACGAATTCGACGTTCGAGATGCGATCACAGGCGATACGTTCAAATGCGTATCCGGACCATCAATGGAAGTGTCAAATAGCGTCTCCAATTTCTGAAACCGACTCTGAGAATCCGTTCTTGGAGCTTCACTATGAAGACATCTCTCTCGAGACTTAATATACTCCTCAACATGCCTTTTACGTTCTATTTCAAACAAAGCGTTGATATCGTCTTCATATCGGTCGTACACTTGTTCACTATTGGAGGTCGAATAAGCGCGACACAACATATCGGGGGTACAAAGACCGCTTGCCAACATGCGGTCATTCCTTGTCCGTCTACGCTGAGCGTCGAAAGCATCTGTGTCGTCATACATATCATTGACACCAGACATCGTAGCACAACATTCGTCGCTTAGATCGCTGAGAGCAGTTTGCGCTAGCATATATCGCTCTAGACGTAACCCAGTCCTGGACTGGAGGAAGCTGTTCTCGTCCTGCATCTGTTGGATGCGACTCTGTAGTCGACGGTACCTGTCTCCGAGACGTCCAGACCTGTACTCGTCTCCGTACAGATAGTAGTGCTGCTTTAAGTCCCATTCTAGGTCCGCAATCTGGACCAGGTGTTGTCTTAGTCGGTTCTGCTCCGTGAAGATTGACTTCAACTTCCTGGCAAAGAAGACTGGAATGTAAAACACAACACATTTAATGTAACGAAATACAATCTTTCATACGTTTATGAAGCTTAAATTAAATTTGTGAATATTATTTTCTTCTGCTTGTTTGTATGCATCTGCATTTGTTTATATCGTTTCATTTAACACTGTAACCGTCAAACGTACGTCAAATGATGAGCGTTTAGCAAATTTACAGCGGATTCAGTTCACTCTAGAGACAGCGGAATCTCGTGTTACAATACAATATGATTATGTTGACCTTAGCATTTATAATATACAGCCATAACACAAATTAGGTGTCCTGTTCAAGGATCCTAAAATACATCTTATTACGAGCCTGGCAAGACAGCAACAGGTGAAAGTGTCCTGCCATGATCCTAGTAATATTTGTTAGGATCCTGGCTCAGGACACCTAATTATGTTTGCTGTGAGCGTACATGCTCACGTTTGTAGACAAGTGTGCAATTTAATACTAAGAGACGTGCTTCTGTAACTAATGAGTATTTTAAGGCGAATACAAATAATAATAGTAATACTAGCAATAATAATAATAATAATAGTAGTAGTAGTAGTAGTAGTAGTGTAGTAGTAGTAGTAGTAGTAGTAGTAGTAGTAATACTAATAATAATACTACTACTATAAATAATAATAATAATATTTTTAATAATAATAACAATAATAATAATAATAATAATAATAATAATAATAATAAAACAACAACAATAATAATGAACATTTATACCGCGAATATTTAATGTGGTACAAATGTTCATGGCGTAAACAAGGAATACTCTAGTTACGAATTTAGTTCCAGTTTCTAAATTGGACATGATTTACATAATTATGAGGACAAGATGTTACTTTAATATGAGTAAAACTTTAAACCTAGAGACATAATATAGCCAATACATGGCACACAATATACTACTAGATTACTGAACAAAATTGCATTCCACTAATGCCTATAACAGATTTCATTATAACCTACGTTTGTAATCCAACATGTCTTCATTTCTGTGTATAAATCCTGGGTCCCAGGGCTTTCTCATGTGATCCATGTAATTCATGTAGTCTGTGTAGTCCATGTCCGAGAACATCCTGTGCCTCGCCAGTGTTCCAGCCATCACCAGCAACAGCTGGTCGTCCAGATGAGGAAAAGCTGTTGAAGTCTTTGATGCCTCTGTCAGAAGATGTCTTCAAGCTATTAGACGCCCATGTGAACGGATGGATATATACAGTCTTCACATGTCTTTACACCGTTATTGTCCGTCTAGTGTTGAAACAGAATACCACCTGCATAGTAAGAAATGTTGCCGATTTAGACGTCTGTATGAGGCTTGATCTAGGTTACCGTCTTATCGCCAGATCGACGTTCTAAAGCGGGCCCCTCTTTTGTCCTTTGCTAATCGATATCAAGTCGTGGGTCACTGCATGAAATAGCTAGGCTTGTTCAAGTGCTTACTTTGAAAATACCGTTAAGCTCCGACAATGCACAATGGTGCTATCACAATGTAAGCGATATGTAACGCTAACTCATCTGTTAACGATAGAGTGCCAATATTCTATTCTAGACAAATACGAGTGTGGGTGTTACTAACAAAGTAATCATTTACCTGTCTATTCGTTGCTTCATTAACGTATCCTCGGCAGGAGCTCTAGGTAGCGACGTACTGACTATTTGATATTCTTGATATAATGTCCAAGGATCAAGTATATAATAGTAGCAGGAGAACTAAACCCATATTAATAGAGCTAATCTGTCCCGAGAATAAAACTCGTCTAGTCAAGCGAGCTGGCAACACACACACCTCTGCGTGCTTAATCAGGTGAGACATGCGCATGATCAGCTAAATACTTTGTTACGTAGTATCAGTTTTTAAACAGTATGGCAGTTATATGCAAAACACAATGACACATTTTACAATGCAACATTACTTATGTACAGTATGCCTTATAGTGGGGTAACGACGATACATTAGTATATTGGACGGACAATCAAGCAGTTGCACTCATTACTTTATTCATCTACGTTCTCAATACCCATGTATATCTATTTTAAATAGGAACATCGACGTGCCGGTACCTCTGAAGGTTAACATATCCCCAAGTACGCTGGGCCACTGTACATAATGACAATAAACTAGTAATGTGACACTTCTTTGGCCGCCGAATGACAATACACTAATGATATGACGGTTCCTTGGCTGTATACCTTTAGTACTATTGAACATGTAGTAAATAGTTCTCCATATGTGACAATGGTAGAGATTTGATTGATACTGCATTAATGAAGGGAACCACACCTGGCGTGGCAGTATGTCCTTGGAAGTAGAATAGCGCAATATGATCTACCAACTCCCGAGTTATCGACTCTTACTAGAAGTTGATGACCACCAGGGGCCGAGCAGAGATTACGAAATTTTTCTGAGTATAATTTCATGCTCAACTCAAAGTTTTGTTCACAAATCCACATATAAAATCTGAGTTGGAGCATGAAATCGTACTCAGAAAGTTTCGTAATCTCGGGACCAGGACTAGAGTATTACCGTTTCTCAGACAGTGGGTTCCTAAATGTTGACTTACAACTGTTCTGACCAACGAGGGCGGAATATTCCTTGCTGTTGGACATGTATATGAGATGGACCATCTACGTGTGGTGTAACTGAATGTATACTACTATGTATAGCAGAAGCTGCCGCCACGACTAGCTATTTCCATTGTATACTTACTAGTATAATATCTGGGTCCCGAGTTTTGTTTTTATTACGATTGCATGCTCAACTCAAAATGTTTTATTCACGAAATCCCATATTAAATTTGAGCTTGAGCATGAAATCGTACTAAAATATATGTCGTAAGCTCGGGGCCGGGTATTGTTTCTCGAAGCTCTCCTATCTACTATGAAACTATATGGTCGTGATCTATTATACACGGAGATCACACAATTACGAGAGCGTTATGGTCCCATTGTGGATATGAAAGCATCTAGAAGCGATACCCAGGGTATCCCTTCAC
>JAULBP010096846.1:0-11378 GCA_032355345.1 Lepetodrilus pustulosus
CGAAGGGGATTTTGGCGATATAGAATTGATGATGACTATCACAAATGAATGTAGTTTACATTTATTACTCAAATATACTGCTACGTGCTCATACAAATCTGTGATTGTATGCCTTTAATAGCCGCAGACAAGTAAAGTGATGACCTAATTAACATGGCCTCCCCACAATATATTTTATAATAATGGTATCTCATTGTATTAACACGGCCACTGTGGCCACCAGGAGCTTTCACTCCACTGTTGACAACAGCAACACGTTATTTATATATACATAACATAATTAGTCTAACCTTTAACCTCCGCCTAGGAAGAGATTCACAGGTTTGGCAATATCTTTGCTGTATAATTGTCATTGAATATTGCTAATTAATGTGTCAGTGGTTTCAGCTTTACTTACTTAACGTATTTGAGTTAATAATGTCTAATGGAAACAAAGTAATTACTACTGAAACTATATGTGTACCGTATGAATAATCTTATTTGATGCTTAGCGCAGTACATACGTTGATGTCTAGGAAAATATATATGATGAAAGGGATGTAACTCTGGTTGGACTGGCCTACCTCTTCAGCAGTTCAAGAGAAGTATAACAAATATATTTACACAATATTATTATTATAAATACATACAAACGGTTAACTAAGTATCTACAATAAGAATACCTTCAGTGGATCACTTGTCAGTATGTGTATACATAAACCCATGTGTTGGTACAACAAAGGTCATTACAGACTAGGCCACTTTTATGGCTGCAAGAGGATTGCTGCCATAGGCCTATTTATTGCCTAGTGTAGTTTGAAAAATCGCTTGTCTCCCATCTGTTGCGACGACGAAATTGTGATCGCCTAGAATAGGAAAATGTTCTATTCCGTACGATAACTGCAAACTGACCGCCAGTCGCCCGAAACAATAACACTGTTTCCTATTATGTATAGCAATATGTTGCTGCAACTTGTTTAAGGAAACATCGTTGTTGTGATAAAAATCTCCTAGTCCATAATGACCTTAACCCTCTCCCTGCTGGAGTATGCACAGACACTGCTGTGTAGGGCATCTCCGGTTGCCTGCAGCATGGAGAGGGTCATGAGAAATGTCTTGAACAAAATAAATAAACATATTAATTTTAATGTATGCAACCTTCCGAGTGTTGAGAACACAGGTAACAGCGATCCTCGTCATACATGGTATGAACGTAACACCTGCAATCACGTCATGTCGTTTGCAATAGCGTTTTCTTTGTTCAACAGGTATCGCACCAGACATTGCACCAGTCCTAACCTATGTGTGTTATATTTTGCATATTTCTGTCATACAACCATTATCCAGTCACTCCAATGTTGAGAACATTTGTATAAACGTTCTGCCTGCACCATAATGATATAGGACTATCAGGTTGATATACCAGACTTTCTGAAAGTGTATTGCCGAGAAAGATGAGATGAACTTGCACGTTCCCTCCCACTTCCTGCTTACAGGTTGACGGTGAAGATTTTCTGCGCCTGCAGTGACGACAGCACGATGTAGATGACCCACAGCATGAACACGAGGCCGGCGGTGATATATTTCCCTGTTGCGGGTCCGCCCAGTTCTGCCCGTCCGAACATGGCGGACTTCCGGCGGACAAGGAGCATGCAGGTGGCGATGACGGCGCAGATAGTGTACAGTATGACGGAGAACACCAACGAGCCCTTGGGAACAACGAACACCTCACCCTGAAGAGGAACGTGGAATATATAGCTGTACCATTGCGTCTGCACACAGTATGCCAGTTGAAAACAACATAAAGCCTAGCAAATTGTTCAGACGTCTAGAGTATAATTTACAAACTAATGGTGTGGAGCTTCTAAATTAAAACATTCTAATTATAGATTTCAGTTAACGATATAAACCTGAACATCGTCAATTAGTTTCCTTTGAAAACGTCAATCTCAATATTTTAAGCATCTTTTAAAACTATGGAACTACCTACATAATACAGTACCGATAATGTATATGAACCGCAAATAAATCGTTCCTTTCTCTGCCCACTTACTTTGATCTGCCAGTATATGGTAGCAATGAGCCAAGGCAAGCCAAGGCCGAGGAACACATTGACGGAGTTGCTGCCGTTGATGTTTCCAATGGAACTGTCGGCGTGCTTCTCCATGATGGCGGCTGTCTTGCTGGCGAAGGTGTCTGGCATACTGGTTCCGAGGGCAACGAATGTAATGGCGGTGATGGTAGCAGACAGGCCGATAAGACAGCCAAATATGGAGGCGAGGTCACTGATGATGGCGGTCAGAAAGCCAATCATTGCCAGGGATACAAGAAACGTCAGCCAGCCTCCTCCAATCGACGGTGGCGGTATGAAGGCAAACAGGACCTGGAATTTAGGTTTGAATCTAAAAAAATACGTCTTCTTCTCACGATAATTGTAATCAGTGTACAGCGGCGATAAAATTACTCCGGACATTTGGAGCAATCAATTGGGCTTTAAATGTTGAAGAAATTGGTATGTCAAAATGTGTATGGACTACTATAATACCGACATCTACGCTACTAATAACTTTGGGTGAAATTGCCACAAGAGGTATCTTTCATAGATTACCTTCCAGAAGAATGTGATGAAGTGCATGATGTAATCTATCAAGGAAGCGTTTTCTACGTCGCCGCCGTTGACATTCATAGCCTCCATGAACTGGTCGGACCACGAGCAGCTGTCTATCTTCAGGCCCTCCAGGTTGTGGTTTGTCATCTCGCGGATTCTCGACACCATTCCGTTGAACTCTGAATGAAACAGTGTAATACTGAAGCTGAGAGACTGTGTAACATAATACATTGTGACCAGATTCAATCTCGAAACTATAGTAATATTTCATGGTGAGTCTGTAAGTTCAGCGTGCTGCAGTAGTTCCATGTGTCTTACCCTGGTCGTTAATAATTGTCACAATGGTCTTGCCAATCTTCCCGATCTCTGCGCCCCCTGTCGGCGAGGATAGCGCCACTTGGAAGTTAGGCTCGTGAGAATCCTTAAACATAGAACAATGTAAAGCTATAAACGTCATCACGATTCATATCACTAAAGTGGAAAGAACATTTACGTCTCAGACTCAATCACAAATTATTGCGCTTTGTCGATTACCATGTCGCATCAAATATACCGGTATATACTCTGTATGCCTGAAATACAAAACATGACGAACCAGTAGGCTATGTGTATAACTATTATATTTATGCAGTTCTAAGAGAGGACATTTCCATACATATTATTGTTTACGCTACCTTTATGCCATAAACTTCGAAAGTGACAACTTTGCTGGTCTCTCCGTGTTTGAAACTCAGTTTATCCTCGCCTCCTCTGTACTCTCTTCCATTCTTGGCAGTCATGTCGGACGTCTTCCACGCCACCGCCACCTCGCCGTCAGCACCGTTAACCCTTCTGACCACCACCTCGGCTTTACCCCCACCCTCCTTCACGATGTAGCTGGGCTTTGAAAACTCGAACTTCCCTGGCTCTGAAGTGACATGAACATTGAAATAGCCGTAAAGAATGGTGGTTACAACACAGAAAGATGCTCATATACCCAATACAGGATAATACTATACTAGTTCGTCGCCTATGGGTGAGATATTCCCGCTGCGACATTAAGCAATAATTCAATCAACTATACTAGTATATTAATTTTGCCTGCCCTAAAAGTAAACCTCTATAAAAATAATAAAATACTAATCATAATTACAATCAGGAAGCGATCAGCATTACAGCATATAGAGGAAGATAATTCCTTTCTTTGGAACTAGAACATCAATGCACCGCCATGACAGTCAAAATCGCCAGATGTGAACCAATCGAGCATCACTTGGGTGAACTTTATCGGCGACTGCGACAGCGACAACCTCAACCGCTTCATGAACTTCGGCAGGCATTGCCCAATTCATCTTAGAATTGGGCAAGAATACGACAGGCTCGAATGCGGGTACTTATACAGCCAATTAGACAGTGCACAGCAGATATCCAAGCCCGTGGAGGTCACACCAACCCCACATTGCGGGGAAATTATATCATTAATGTGATTTCTTTTGCGTGCATAATGAACACGTCGAACATGTCACCATGTGAAATACGGGCTTTGTACATATTCAGTCGATAAAGTTGTCTTCAAATACAAAAGTCATAAACTAAAATAAATCAACTATGCGTTACTCTTTATTTTTTTGAGAGTATATACATATACCAATGCTGCTTATCTTATTGTCTTTATTTAACCAGCGTATATTGATATCATTAAGTATATCTGACTTTAGTGATAATTGCCAAGATACGTGGAGCCATGAGTGACTAGCTACACAATATCATGGTAGGGTGAACAACGGTAGAAATATCATTATCCCTCGTATCGGGGATTTGATCGATTGCATATTTAACACAGAATTCAACAAGAATTCTCCTTTCGAAAAGTGTATTTTAATTTCTCAATTACCAAATGCTATTACTAATGCCGTAAAATAGTCTCCAGCAAAATATTGACCTGTGCTGTTCACCAGTTAATGATTCAAGAGTTATTGTCAAGTCTTGGACTGTGGAAACAAATTGATTTGGAGTCAGAAATATGTTTCCTGTTCGTTTCCCTGCACTTAACGGTTCTCAGACTTTCCACTGTGCCGTACAACGCACCCCGTTACTGGCGCTTATTGGCGACCAGTCATAGAATGTGTAGAAGAATGAGGACTGTGTGTACACGCCCTGCTGTGGCAATAGAGCCCAGCCACAACCCGAACGTCGGGCTGCCATAGCGCGGCTGTATTTAATCTAAACGCGCATGCTTACAATAGCAGCGCTTTTCAATGAGTCGGGTACAGCACGTGCAAACAGACTACACAATGCCATGTCAGAAGCGGTTAAAGACTGCCGACCAATGTGTAGATAAGTGGTTTTGTCACATTGTCGGAAATATCATTTCAAAGTGATAACTGAAATATGGGAGAATAATAGCTATTAATTACATTTTGAAATGACTATTAGGCCATTTATAAAAGATCATGTCGAGACACATTTGATGCTCGTTAAGCCCTTAAATGCAGTGGCAGTTGTTTATAAATTATGTTAGTGAAATTACCAACTTAACTCAAACCCATACGTTAGTAACTTTTGATTGTGCAATTAGAATAATTCCATTTCAATTCCTCTGAAAAGTAATTTCAAGACAGTCATGCTATCCTGAATATCCCTTGAGAAATTGAGCTTTGAGCTTTCATCTGGCTCTCCTTAAATATTTCATGAATTTATTTTCGGCTTCCAGGCTACAGATCTTTACGGGCTGTGAATGTTTTTGGTCAACCTCCAGTTGAAACGGTCTGCGAATCTGGGTCCTCTTTCGTAATACAATCTACAATCAGTATCTAGTTACACGACCGCATTCAATACATTGTACTATTGAATTCGTAGAACTATCAATTATTATTCTCCTTATCTAAAGCGCAGCTTAACATGCTGTATATATATTCCACTTAATACCGTAACTACTCAAATGCAATACAGTATTTATTAATTATGTATGTAACAAAAGCATGTTTCTGAGTAATTAAGTTGATACAGTGGATCATGCCATTCTGTTATCCCTCTGAAGACTACTTTCGGTGTTACAGGAAATCCACTGGTATGGTTCAAGTCATCTCTCCAACAGGGTGCAAGTGGATACATGAAAATCTTCACGACGAGAACTCTCATTATATGTTGGGTGCCACATGGGTCGGTTCTTGATCATGTCCTATTTTCTGTATAATTTTATTATATCCATTGAAAATGGCCAAGTCAGTAAACTTTCATCTCACAAAAATTGGAGGATTCGGAAATACCTGAACAATTACACGATCAAACTGTTAGATCATTCTTACGTAACATCTCAACTGAACTATTACAACTCATTGCTAGTATCTTCGGGAACTTAGGCTGCCTTCCGGCGACAACTGACTACCTACCTCTTCAACCAGGCATAGCCTCAGCTAACTAAACAGTTCTTCTCAGGGATTGTTCAGCGCCATTGAGTAGCTAGTCTAGAACCTAGGCTCTTAATACATTACTTATTATTGTTATGTTTTTTTGGGTTTTTTTCACACACACACACACACACACACACATACACTACCACCACCACACACACACACACACAACACACACACACACACACGCATATACGCATGTACACACACATTCACATATATACCTTTATAAAGTAATTAGAAAAAGAAAGCATACAAAACGAACCCAGTTATTGGCCGCCCCACTGTTACCTGATCGGACGTGGGCAGAATTCAATACAGATATCTATTAGGTCTTGGCCGAGTTGATGGTAATGTTCAGGATAGTTCAGTCAGTTACTACTCTGCTTAAGTGCACTCATAAGTAACGTCCGCTTTTACTTTCGTACACGTGTCTTGCACATGTGGAAGTCGATTACACTGTGTTATATATGTAACGATGGCATGCAACAACTTGGCTTTTGCCACAATATTCATCATGTTCATCATTTTACATCGCTAATCTAAACTCAAACTGGCATCCAGTACAGGTCAAAGTTAATTTGAGAAGCACTTTAAAAAAATGGTCTACTCGTGATAATGTTCATAGAAATGGTATCGTTTAAGCTGAAAATTGCGGACTATTAATTGTAAATAATGTTTTGATATTTATTACAGCACATATCCTGTAAATGTTAACGAGTTTGTCCAGACTTACAAAAGTAGTTCACTAATGTACGCTAATCCGTAGTCTATGGTAATTGGTTACTTCTCTACATTACGTAAAGTGTATCCTACCGTCGTCGTTGACGATGGTGACTTGGTTGATGGACACCTTGCCTATGGTAACGTCCCCGTCCTTTTGCTCTGGGTCGAGGTACAGCTTCACAAAGAAGAACTCGTCAGGCTCCCAGACGTCGTCGTCAACGATGTCCACGTATATGTCCTTCAGCGTCTCGTTGGGTCCGAACGTCAGCTTCTGCTTGATCGCCTTGTAGTCACTTCCCGCCTCCGCCGAACCATCAATGGTCTCCACACTGGAAGTGAACACACAACTCATAAAACAGACTGTTTACATAATTATGTAGTCGTATGACCATTTCTTGATAACCGATGAGTGATCAAAGATAATATCACCTAATCTGGAAGTAGGAAAACGGCAGTTTGTTGAATATAATGTATTTTCTGTTTAACAGATGTTACCAACTATGTATGTACACTGTGTACATGTACAAGATATTGCTTAACCCTATTACAACTGGATACAGTTTGAGGTGTCCTAGGTAGACTATGATTTAGATTAATGTAGCAGGAATAATGTTAAATTACGCTTTTCTTGCTTCAGATTTACTCTGATTCGATGATAACGTCGTACTAACGTTATGGTGTACGAGTAATACTATTTACCACACAGTTACGGTTTTCTCCAGGTTCCCGTGTCGCGTGACTCCTAACCGGACGTGACCTTCGTTCTCAAGGACGGCGCAACTGGCGGCCGTGAAATCTATCACTGCTTTCTTCCCAGCCTCGGATAGGTCGATGTTACTGAACAAGACGCCGGCGTTGCCGTTTTCGTACACGGTGTTGTGGTACAGCTGTGAAAAGGAAGACGTAGTTTTTGCACTGACTTAAAATAAATAATGACTTTTATTCCAGATGTGCTGGCCAATAACTATTTTACATACATAATGTCAGCGATAATATTGAGTGATGATTTAAGTGTAACATGTTAGGATGGCATCATGATGGCCGCCAAGACATAATAGCCAACAGAATATCACGGCTACACACAAACCCCTGTGTCTTCCCTGTACATTGTAGTACCGGTGATCGCCCCAAGCCAAAGCTTAAGGGTATCATTGTACGTACTTTAATAATTACTCTTGTACTCGTCATGAAAGCCGATTGTATCCAAATATTGCTTTGCTTGGCATAATTCTGAGTTCAATAGCCTTTTGGTGTCAGGTCACGGATGCAAGGTTTAATCGATATATCTGGCGAACTAATCAATGCTCGTAGGTCGATGTTATAGACATGGGGACAGAGGAATATGGGCATGGGGTAAAAACAATAGAGAGCGCTGTAGGTATATACTTAGAATGGCCGGTTGTGTTCGTTAGTACGTTCCCGGTATTCATGGCATTTCTTATAGTTGATTAAACTAATGACTTGTTTGTCGGATTCCAACTTCGTTAAGTGTAGTTAGTATCTAACTCACATGTATGAAAACACGGGTAATTGAAGGTAAGAAGGAAAGACCACAGAGGATTTTGCTTTGTTCTATTTCCTTCACGAATTCCGTGGTTTCAAGAACCTTACTAAAACCGAGGAGTGTCTTAATCGAATTCTGAACGGAATGTAAACACAAACAGATGAATGATATTGACAATGTGAAACGTAACATGTGGTGTTTATAAAATATGGTTCTCTAAAGTGACCATTTAGGCGACACAGTAAGAGCAGTTTAAAACGTCAACGTCGTTATCTGCCCACTCGTTTCCATCGTCGTGTACGCATGCGTATGTAATCCTTATAAAAGTCATTAATATAGCAATCTTCTTTTCTAGAAAGAAAAATATAACATACTTAAGTTTACCATTAAAAACGCACTTGGAACACGTTTCAGTTATTACTTATATTAATCGTTTTATAATAATTATATAGTTGATAAGACAATGCATATTCTATATATCTTTCGTTATACCTCTAAACCAGACGTAAAAAATGAATATATTTGACGTGGCTCATATGTATACGAACTTGGGTTAATATATTGAATATATTGTAGTATATATTTGTAAGAGTACCTTGAAATGTTACTTAATGTATTCTTATAACAAAGTGGAAATTACCCGTTAAATGAAGTGGGTCAATACACATATTGTAGTTTGTGAACAAAACAATTCTTTTTCTCAAAGGTCACACGAGCTCGTGATATAGAAAACAAATATCATCATGGATTAGTTACAACACACATAAACATTGTTCAATATATTTCTGAAAGCTTAAGTAAGAACAGAGATAGAAATGTAATGCTTGGTGAAAGATTTAATACCGAAATGAACCTACTTGAATTAAAAAACCTGACGTCATCATGAAGTACTGATTGATTATGAAGAGCTGTACATACATTGGGCATTTGAATATATCATAAGATAAAATAAAATAGAAATCAATCAATGAATGCGTACTAGTAAATAGATTTGACAAGCTAATCGGCCTGTGTATTGAGTACGCATCTGTATTTGCTCGTAAACATTAAACTATGAATAATCTATTGATTGATTTGAAGCCGATATTTTGACTGAGTGAGTGTGGTCGTGATGTAGTACATCGTGGTCCTTATCCTGGAACCTGGAACCTGGAACCGCGGGCAATATCACCATGGTGACACTCGAATTTCTTCTTCATATTAATAATCCATGGCTTTAAGGCAGTAGTTTACACGTTATTTATTATTGTCAGAACTTTATTCTATTGGAGAGTCTATGCATATTTAACCATACGACTCCCAATTTCGAACGTACGTAAGAGTAGTTCGTTTCAGTAAATGCTTCTAATGCTATTTGAATATCACACGTTCATATACACCACTTCTAGCTTATATAATGTATATTTATGTTATGGATACTATGATAAACAATGATATTGAACTGATGCCTGACTATACAAGCCTGATTGAAAGCCTGCTGTGTGTGTTGTTGCCAATCCATTGTATAACAGTAACATGGTCAGATTACCTTTGTTAATGAATTGATATTTCAAACATGTGTTTTTCCTTACTTTGTGTAAAACCATTATGAATAGTTCTATAAGCAGTCATGCGTGGAGACGCTGTAGGGAGATGCTTTCATGTCTTCGCCGATCTGTTTGCAACCATAACAACTGACAAATATTTATCAAGAGAAACATATATTACATCTACATACCTATGCTATGTTAACATTGTCATTTTGTGTATGGTAATGTAACGTTGAACCTGTGTCGTCTGTTTCGTGTTTGGCGGCGGGCGTCTGTTTCGTGTTTGGCGGCGGGGCGAGAGCCAGTATTCAGGGTGTAACTGGAGGCCTACACGCCCGGGCACACTAGTACTGGAGACCCTATCGTCCCAATAGTAGCCTACGTGTGTGTTGTACGTGTAGCCAATGCTATTGGCTTTGGGGTTATGCCAGCTTTATGCAATATGTATTCGTTGAAACAATACCCAACTACTCATAGATTAAATTACGACCTACTGGAATTGGACGGTGGAAGTATCAACAATCTCTCGAGAGGCACCATAATGGAATCTATTGTTATTTTGTATTGTGTATGATAATGATAATCAGAACATTGAAACATTCTCTTTCCAAATTACAATATATCATAGAATCTTCATTGTAAATTGTCCTCAATATATTTGCCTAGTTGTCTACAGCCCTATAAGACATGGCCGAGAGAGCGAATGGACGTAATCCTCTGAAGCTATGATCACTTCCTACTACCATCAGTGATGGATGATTGGTAAGCAATGACCTTATGTTTCAGAGAGGTAGGAAATGGCCTTATGTTTCAGAGGACAGACTATGTAATGAATTGCCTTATGTTTCAGAAAACGGGTAAGCAATTGCCTCATGTTTCAGAGAATGGGTAGGCAATTGCCTTATATTTCAGAGAACGGGTAGGCAGCGAATTGCCTTGTTTCAGACAACGGATAGACAATGGACTGTTGTTTCAGAGGACGAGAAAGGTATTGACAAACGTCATACCACCCAACACATGCATACCACACTTACATCCATGACTGCCTTGTTGACGTTTGGTCTGAGCTTGTGTCCTCCGGTTATCACACGTGTAGCGTTCACTCGGTACCACATGGAGTTGTGTGTTTGCCTGTCGGCGATCCGGGCCGCCGCTATCTGCGCCGCTCTGTCCACGGACATCAGATGACTCTCATCCCGCCCACATTCCTGCAACACGGTACAGTGTGAATGTCACAATTGTGTCACTGGAACCATTATGCAAAATGAAAATTAAAGATGTTAATTATACGACACTTAACATCTTCAAATACAGCCCCAGCGGAGGCCATAGTAATCAGAACATAATAGAACAGCGTATATACTGTATCCATACATCGATCAAACCGGGTACATTATCTATGTCTGTCCCGAGTTGTGAAGAAAGCTGGTTGTCGGTGCAATCCATAAATGGACATATACTTCATGAATGCATATATTCGACTGCATTGAACAAAGCTACACGAGATACAAGACTGATTGGCAGCAACCGATAGGAACTGACGAGATATGCGTCACTAAAGCAGATCGTCAGCAGTGACACACTATCAAAGTACGTAGGCAGCAACAGAGCTGGGGGGGGGGGGGGGGGGGGGGGGGGGG
>JAULBP010096857.1:0-10000 GCA_032355345.1 Lepetodrilus pustulosus
AAACAATAGTTTAAACAATCAATCAATCAAACTACTACTATTACTACTACTACTACTACTATTTGAAAAGCACAATCACTAGGTTGTCTCACATTACTCTTACTACAGTATGCATGTTTAAGTAAAAGCATATTTTTCAACGGTCAACAAGGATCACATAAAGGCATCGTTCTCTTGAACAAATATTCATTTGTTATTCAATACTTAGTATTGAAAAAATTCCACAATATTTAGGAAAATATATCAACATTTAACTATTGTAAAAACATCAAACAATAGCAAAACATCAAACATTAGACATATTTCCATCACTTCATAAATTGGTAGATAATATATATTTGTTGTTTTTGTACGCTTTATATTTTGTTCTAGATATTGTCAAACATTGAGCATCATGTTGCCAATAACAAAAAAGTATTGCAATTCATAAGGAAATATGATTTAGTCATCGCCGGCAGATAACATTCCGAACTTCCTATATCTATAAGGAGCCTCGGGGTGTTTACGCATGTGCCAGTTCATGGCATTCCTCTGTCGGCACCTGTACTCACAGAAGTCACATTTGAGTGGCTTTTCGTCCTTGTGGATGAGCAGATGCACCTTGAGATGTCGCTCTGCTGCAAATTCCTTGCAACACCCTGGCCAGGAGCACTGATATGCACGGATGTTGAAGTGCTTGACGCGAATGTGTTCCTGGAGGTGGAACTTCTTCATGAACTTCTTCCTGCAGCCGTCGTAGTCGCACGTGTAGTCCTTCTTGTTGTGGAACTCCTTCACATGCTCTTCCAGGTCGTCCTCGTCAAAGCTCATCACAGGACAGTCGTCCAGAACGCACCTGACTGTCTTCGTGGAGTGGGTCTGTTTGTGGGCTGCCAGACTCCTCTCGGTGAAGAACATCTTCCCACACTTGTCGCAGGAGTAGTCGACGCCGACGTTCTCATCTCCGTGAGACTCGCGTCTGTGCTCGCAGTAGTCGGAGAAAGACTTGAACTGCTGGCTGCAGAGGTCACACTGATAGGACTTCCTCTTCAGCTGGAGAGCTGCGGTCAAGGAAAGACTACTCTTGTGACTTTCACTGCATCGTTCACATTGGAAGTTCTGTGGGGCGTCGACGCCTTCACCTGTCTTTATTGGATTATAGCTGTAGCCGCATGTCATGCAGAAGGTCTTTGGGGGGATGTGTTGTTGCTTGTGGGCAAGTTTGTCCTCCGCATCAACAATCTCATTGCAGACCTTGCAGTGATACAGTTCATGGAACATGTTCTTAGACAGTGGCGAGTCTTCCACAGTGGATGTTGGGGACACTGCCGTTCTGTCTGCAGATGTTTCGAGATCGATATTGTCATTTGAGAAGGAATCACTCACTTCCATATCAACTGGAGCACCACTTGGTTGTCCTTGGGCTGGTTGATCAACAGCACTCTTGTTTCGAGAGTCTTGTGGTCTAATCCTGAAAGTTGTGCAAATGAAGTTGTCACCGGACTTGAGAAAATTGACAGACTGACGTTTCCTAGGTTTGATGTTGATAAGTGCTTTTGAAGAAAGAAGCATTTCCTGGAACATGGAACCATTAGAATCTGTGTTTATTGCATCCTGACCTGATGCATCATCAACTTGAGATGCTAGAAGAGTGGTTTGTGAAGGCATAACATTGGGATGCAAGTTTGACGGATCTTGCAAATCGAACACAATCTGCACTTTCTTGGCCGGGTCCACGTCAGAGGATGCTTCAGCTCCAATACTGTGAGTGTTCAATATGGAAAGCATAGACCCATCGGCAGACACTGAGGCAGACTGGTTCACCTGACTGGAGGTCTTGGGCTTCTTCTCCGACAGGAGATGAGACAGTACGGGCAACTTAGGAGGTCGACCTCTCTTTCTGACCGGCTTCCCAAGTGCAGATATGGTGGCATTTGGGTACACCATCATGACGGACTGAGTTGTGGAGGGAGATGGTCCCGCAGGTGATGGCGACGAAGAAACTCCAGTTGTGTTGCTGGAGATGGCGTTCGCGGAAGGAGTGGTCTGTCGTTGGGCAGAAGACACCTGGGAATGGTTAGACTTTGTTCGAGATCTTCGACTCCAGGGTAACTTCAAGATGCTCGTGTAGACGCCAGGGAATATGGTATTTTCAGATATGATTTTCATTTCATTTGATTTTGCGGGTTTGTTTGCCTTTGTCCTTTTGTTTATTGATCCAGGTTTACGCCCCCGTCTGGCCGGAACGTGCTGCTGAGTCGGGACCGGTGCAGGAGGCTGTGGCTGTGGAATTGCCACCGGTGCCTGCGTTACTGCTATAGACTTCACAGGATGCGGGATGGCTTTCACAGGAACTGCAGACACGTTCCCAGAAACTGCTTGAATTATTGCAAAAATACTCCCTGGCTGTGGGTATGTCTGTCCATCAATGCTGACAGCTGTCATGACGCTCTTCTCGCCATCCACCGACGTCACAGTAGGAAGATGCATCGACATCTGCACCGGCATCATGACATTGGAGTCGCCTTTCCCGCTGCTCGTGGCGAAGGTCTCGTGACCGGGCACCGCGGACGACATGACGAGACTGCAGTGAGCTGGCATGTTGGAAGCCATGACCATACCGCCCTGTGTGCAGACGGGAGTCAGGTGGACGTTGGTGGACACCAGTGAGGGTTCCTGTACCCCACCAGATATACGCGCCACTCCAGGAGAGCCTAGAGACGCTTCACTGACCATCCGTATCTGAAGGTGGCTTAATGCCATGTTGTCCTTATCCACGGTTCTACGGATGCTTTGAGAGTCATCTTCAGATTTGATGACAAGGGACAAGTCCAGTGGCTGATCCTCAGTGTTTCGGGACAATTTGAGTGGACTCTCACAGGTGGTGGTCAAGAGGCTGGTGTCTAGTAAGGGTGCCCTTTGCTGAACTACAACTTCACAAACGTTGTTGTTGTTGTTGTTGTGCTTGGAAGGCTGTCTCATCACCTGCTTGTCATCCAGGACAGGCTTCTGGTCGTCTTTCTCTGTCTGTGACTGCTGCCATGATGCTCGAGTAGGATCCCTGCAGAATAAATAAATAATTTTATAATTTATCACTTGTTCTAATTTTTAAGTCCATTTAATAAAACCAGTAAGACAATTAGTATAGATTCATGCAAAATATCATTTAAACACCTTTTTTGTTATCTAGTTTAAGGCATACTATCACAGCTGGTTGACCTATATACCGGACAAACAAATTTCTATCTGAGACTACTTGCGTTTGATTTGTCCCCCCAAATGTTATTTACTGATGTACTTATTCCCCAACTCCCGTAGTTAAAAAAGATTCATATATTAAATGAATTATGGTTACGGACCCACAATTATCTTGTCTTTGATGCATCAAATGATCTTGTAAGAAAGTAACCAAACATTTTCAGTTATCTCCCTTTTTATTATATATAATGAAGTCAGAGTGCAGACTGCTAGTTTGTACATTCGACTCAACCCATCGTGGTTGTACACTATAGTGAAATGTTCCATCTACCATACACTGGTAGAAAGGATTTTGGAAGTACCACAATGATTGTATGTCGAATGAATGTACTTTGCAGTTGTACCTAAGAACTAGTCCAAAACAACCATAAATATCGGTGATACTATGTCTTTAATGTTAGTCATAATAATAATAATAATAATATATCTTTATTATCTGGCGGAAATTCTTTTTACATTGTAAAAGGTATCCATTAAATAATTAAATAAATAAAACAGCATTCATACAAGTTACAACACATAAACAGAACAATTCTAAAAATATGATGTACATATGAAGAGTAAAAAATAAATAAAATAAGATTCCAGTAATTACAACATTTGATTAAATGAGTGTAGGCTTTCTAGTACGAAAGAAAGAATCTTAGAAAAGTGTGTTATCATCTGTCTACTTACTTATAGTAGTCTTTGAGCAGGTTCCTCATCAGCGCTGACGTATCCAACTGCGTCATGTGCTTCAGCTGCTCGAAGTCCTTGAAGATGTCTGCTGGTATCTCGATAGCTGGACCAGCGACCGACCCAGAGACGATGTGCCCAGGAACAGGAACCGAGACAATGGGTCCAGGAACCGATCCAGAGACTGCATCCCCCGGAAGAGACCCAACAGTTATCGTCCCATGAGCCGACTCGGAGACCGTCGATCTAGGGACGGAGCCAGAAGAAACGGTGAGCACAGGAACCGATCCGGAGACAATTGATCCTGAGACAGACCCAGAGATGTCGGACCCGAGGACGGTGTGTTCAGAGGCCGGGGACCTGATATCGGCGTCATCGTCAAACGACTGGAAATAAACATCAAGAATACTGTAATACTGACACGTTGATGTAATTAATTAAGGACCAGTAGCCTTTTTGGACATATGAATTTAGCTTTAGGCCTATAGATGTCATGTTAATAACGAAATAATTTCAAAACGACCACAGGACCCGGTTACTCTTCAAGAAAGTTTGGACGCTTTGGAAGAAGAAAGCCATTTAGTTCCTCAAGCAGTTCCAAAGTCTGACAGAAAGCTTCCCCACCAAATATCTGCTGGCCCTTGATTTACTTTGTTAAGTGGGGAACATTTACGTTATAGGGGATAAAATGCGGTCAAACTGAATACATTATCATCCCAAAATATCGGACAACAGTTTAGAACATATTTTATTGACCAAAATGTCATGAGATTGGATAAAAGCTATAGACGCTTACGGGATCCACTCTCTAATATAATACAAAGAAAATAATTAGTTATATGTACAAATATATATAAGTTAACAAAGTTGGGGAATTATTTATGAGGTATATATACAGTGCACATGACAATACAATACAACAGTATGGACAATGAACTGCGTATAAGCCCGTGTCGTTCATGGGCATAATTCAATAATTGTTCGTGTTTTATTTAATAACTGTATTAAGGTGGTAAGCAGTTATGTGCATGCTACATTATATACCGATACTTGACTGAATTATTGTTTACATCGCAGCGGGAATATCTCACCCATAGGCGACGACTATAGCGATACTTCAAAGATGTGTAGGCGTAGTAATTGAGACATAGGCTTACACTCGATGTATAACATTTGCTCATGATTATGAAGCAAAACAGTGTACGAATGCAACAAATAAGTCTATTTTCTTTCATATATTTCATAATTATGATAGTCGTCATGACATTAAATACGATTGACATGTCGTTCAAGAGAATTCCTGCAACACCAGTAACTAAGCACTCTTAGACGCAGATTTCAATGAGCGCGTAGCATTATATTTTGAGTAATAAATGCAAACTACATTCATTAGTGACGTTTCAATATTAAACACGGGCGTTCATAAATAAAACGGCCACGTTTTCTTTGAAAACACCATTTGGACGTGGACATGTTCCGTATTTTTTTACAGTGTACTTACGTATTATCAATTTTACCATATGTCGCCAAAATCGCTTTCGTTGTTTCACATTGGGAGAATTGGACCTAGCAGTATGTATGTTCCAAAGACCAGATAATTAGAGCTACGTTCCTTTTCAGATTAATATTTTTGATAACTATCGAGTGTTAGGGAATAAGTATAGCCTACATCTGTAAACAACAACTTTTGGGTGGACAAATCAAACGTAAGTATAGTCTCAAATAGAAATTCAATTGTTCATAATATAGGTCAATCATCTGTGATAGTATGTTTTTAACATTAACCCAAAATAAATAATATATATATAAAACAAATCTCATAATAATCAGATATAAAATGGACGTTCAGATTTTCACTTTTACTAAGGTCTATATGAAATTGGTGATAACTATCAAGTGTTGGGGAATAGCTGCATCAGTAAATAACAACTTTTGGATAAATCAAACGTAAGTAGTTTCAGATAGAAATTTGCATGTCGATTATTTAGGTCAACCGTCTGTGATAGTAGGTCTATGCCTTTCATGTGATTCAAGCTTTAATAGTCGGTATCAGCCGGTGCTCGCAGGTTTACGGGTGTTGCGGATTTCCTCCTGCCATAGACTGACAAGTCCTGATATTAGTTAAATATTCTAGAAACTTACTATAAACCCCAATGCAAAAAAAAATAAAAATAAATAATAAAAAAATAATAATGGTATAGGACCTTCATATGCTTATTAAATAGATTTTAATACTCGTATACCTACTTGTTTCTACACAATGTTAATTAAGGCAATCAAAGGTATCCTTACTAAAATGCTTCAACAGGAGATTATGATTATCTGGATAATAATATGGTTCAATAAGGCTGTATATCCATTACCCGTAAAAATCGTGAAGGAATAATATAGCATGCAACGAAAGTTCAGCTATCTAACCCAAAGGAGTGCAAAATGCGCGAATAAAAATAGAATATGCATGCAGAGATAGGAAAGAGGTAAGCATTCCGATGTTATATGATGAAATGAGCCCCAAGACCCCCAGTTTTCCTTATATGGAATTGCAAAGTTCCGTGATAGCTAGCACTGTTCCTATTATAAAGCCTATACTCTGCGCATATGACAACGGACATCAAAGCACCATACTATGGATGACTATTCTGGTAGATATAACTTAACGGGGACGTCATTTAAAGTTTGCACCGTTTCCAAAACTGTTGCATATGTGCGATTATTTCGTGAACTGGCACATTTACATAAGGCAGTGTTCACCGAGTGTTCCATGTAAGTGCGCTCCGCACTATGATTGCAGAACTACGTCATAGGGAGGGAGGGTATCGACGCTATATAACCATCCTGCTCTTGGTGCCTGCTATTCATATTATCGTCAGGAACTAAGGATGATTAACTATCCGTGGAGTAACTTTACGTAACTTGGTCAGTCCTCTTAAAGCCCGCTCTCCACAGTTCTGTCCAGGTTGTGTCCAGGGGTTCTAGCCGTCCAGCTTTGTCCAAACGCAGTATGCTATTAATTGCTACCACGTGCGTCGAGAACAACACGAGTATGTAAACAACATGTCGTTGTCGTAAGCAGAGTGGCCACGAGGTTTAGTTTTCGTCGTATATAGATATGTGTAAATAAGGTTTAGATGACATAAAATTTGACGTAGACATCGTATAGAAGATGATTGACGATATATCTTGTTATGTTGTGTGTATCAATTCAGTATTTACACCGTATCGTTGCCAATGGTTTGCAGACTGTTGCCAAAGAATAGAATGTATAGGTATATGTACATATTATACTAAAATGCGTGTGTACATATAGTATGAAGGGAGAGGAGAGAGGGCAAAAGAGAGAGAGAGAGAGAGAGAGAGAGAGAGAGAGAGGGGGAGAGAGAGAGAGAGATATATATAGAGGTATGACATAACATAAATGTCATATCGGCTGCATATTATACTATCCTCAGTGCATTATACACCGCTGCAGGACATGAAACATTCATGGGCCTAATGGTTTTGTCTTAGAAATGTTGTGGTAAATGGATGGTCTAAAGTCCTTAGCTAAATGAAATGAGTACTGAATACCGGAGCCATCGTCCTATTATAGTGTGATTATATATCCACGTGCATGTTTGCAATGTTTGGTCCTCAGGCCCCGTACGAGCACTTATACTAGTATATTAATATGATCTATGTATACCTCGAAACTGCTTCAGACGACAAGCAGTACTCCGAATAGTGAACAGTGAATATGGCCTACCCTGGGAGTCGATGTAATGCATTACAGCGGCGTGTACAAAAGTCAATATTATTATTCATATATGCCGATGTTGCATTAATATGCAGACATTATACAATAGATATATCCTTCAGATGTCATAAGAGACATAAAACGAAAGTAGGAACTCGAATCTGCTAGAACCACTGGATGTGAACGTGAAATGCAATGGAGGTCGAAACTCGAATCTAGGACACATAACTGAGTAATTAAAATTCTTTGGATGAAATCATGCTGAGCGGAACGTACGCAAACGGAAACTTAGCTTATTAGATATCTGCATTATAATATCTTAGTTACATGTAACAACCAACGCACTTTCAGTTTTAAAAAATATCGGCTAATATCACAATATTGAATAGTAATGATACGTTATATACTATTGTGGGCTGATTGATTCTAAAAAAACAAACATTGCTTCCCTTAAAAATACGAAATTGTGGCATAGGTTTTATCCCCACAAATAATAATAATAATAAAAAGTAGGAAAGAAATAATACAAGAACTAAAACTTTTAAATCGATTAAAATACAACAGAAAAAAATAAAGATAGAAGAAAGAAAAAATAGAAAAGAAAATATGATAGATTAAAAAGAAAACAACAATAATCGGATTTGATTCTTGATTAGAACACACACGCCATATTTGAAAATCTGTAACTCAAATATATACATGACTATGCCAAGATGATAGCAGTCCCCGAAGTGTAAGCAATTTCTCTACGGATAACATAAAATCTCAGAAATGCCATGTTTCGGGAAACAATCCATTACTAACAATCTAAGTCCCCCATTCTTCAAGCTAACGAGCCTACGCCCAGAGGACGGATCTAACACAACGGTCAGTATCCTACAATTTCCACTGATAGTTTGCCTGCATAATTATATTCTCAGAATGGGGAGGAATATGATACCAATACGCACAAGTGTAGCTGTACAGGGATTTTGGACCATTCTGAATGGGCAACTGTAGTTGACAATCTACTGTTACAGGAGAACGGTGTACGTGTTTGGAGGTAAAATCAGAGGACGGTATTGTGTCCGGGTGGACGTTGAATTGCTATGGGCACGAACAATATAGAACAATGCTTAACAAGTCTGCTATTATTTTTAATTAGAGTTTGGGAATATCGCTCTGTATTGACTTTTACGAAAAATATGTGCACATTGTACATGCGTTTGTAAAATTAATGCTTTGAATTGTGATTTAAACATATTTTTTATTCAGCAGAGAATGAGGATTGGTAAACAAGCTGCACAGCTTATTCAATACCGCTCCTTGAATTGTACTACGTAGCAATATGTGCAATCTAAACGGACATGCAATAGGAATGTTTTAAATACTTTGGTTACAAGAGCTCGACGCCGTACATTACTGCCCCTTCTCTGACAGTGAACATCAAAGGAGTAGTGAATGTACATTTTGATTTGTAATTGCTTTCAATGCATTATGAACTAATAATTTTTTAAAGACATTTAATGCATCATAAACTACTACTGTTAACGTTTAATGCGTCATGATCTATTGCTTTTAGACGTTTAATTAAGGATCGACTGTCATTTTATTTACGTTCAACGAGGTATTAACGTAAAAACCGATGTGAAAACTGTATGAATCCGCGAAGCGATTCATACAAAAGTTTGCACGTCGGTTTTTACGTTCATACTTCGATGAACGTAAACAAAATGACAGTCAAACCTTATAAATAAATTATATAATAAATCTATGGAGCTGACATTCATTTAATAGTCTGGAATATCAAAATAAAAGTTTGTATTAACTTCTAAGCGCCGCGCAATAATATTTCCAACTAAAATGTCTTACAATATTGATTCGCCGCGGCCAGTAAACTATTAACTGGTTAAACACAAATGTTTTGGGATCACGCGGACCAATCAGATTGTCGGATTGACAGTAGCTTTATTTATAGCATCATGCCATATTGCTTTTAAACGTTTAATGCATCGTTAACTATTGCTTAACTCGGTTTATACGACTACAACCGTGTCCTACATCTCATCGTAGAGTATAATATATGATCCTATATACTGGTATCACCATATAGGAATATTCACCGGATCCTCCATATTCAGGAATACTAATATCATCGCGCTAGTTGACATCTCATGAGAGAGATGATTGATCTGTATAAAATAACTGTAGTTCTTGTTACTAGATTCCACTATACGACTTACTAGTGTAATTAAGAAATACAATAGCGACATTTATATTTAATTTGAAAACGCGAATTTAATCAATTTATCATAATCATGGTCTGGTTAATCCATACGGATAATTTGAGGTGCACACGTAAAACACAAAATGTCA
>JAULBP010096868.1:0-11375 GCA_032355345.1 Lepetodrilus pustulosus
GCAGTTGTTTAACCCTCTCTTTACTGAAGTCAGCACAGACTCCGGTTAATAATGTTTAGGTTGATGCCCGTGTAGAAGAAGAATGCCAATCAAATAATGAAGTGTATGTAACAATCTGTTTTCTACAGTTGTTGAGGCGATTACCTCCAATCCGTTACCCAAACAGACGACTACACAAGCTGTTCCAGGACTTCTGGCAGTATTGTGTCGTGATGGGATTCGCTGAGGAGGATTCTGGTGAGTGTCTACATTTTACAGTGGTGTTACCTGTCTACATTTTACAGCGGTGTTACCTGTCTACAATTTACAGCGGTGTTACCTGTATACATTTTACAGCAGTGTTACCTGTACATTTTACAGAAGTGTTACCTGTCTACAATTTACAGCGGTGTTACCTGTCTATTACCTGTACATTTTACAGCAGTGTTACCTGTCTACAATTTACAGCAGTGTTACCTGTCTACATTGTATCAGTGATGTCGCATGGCTGTGATCGCTTGTTTGTTGGTGTAGTACTCGTGTAACGACCGGTTCTCTGCGCAGACTTCTGGCCTCAGGACTGGTACGAGGGCGTGTGTGAGATCTCCACCAAGTCTCCACTCCTCATCTCTCGGGAAAACATCCGCAAGGAGCTCAAGTACAGCGCTGCTCTCCGCAGTGACACGGTCGGACAGGTGAGTTCACGAAGTCGAATAATACTCGCAGGATTCTTTCCACAAGGAAATGTAGATTGACAACTCAATCGGCTCGTGGTTGTTAGTGCCCAGTAAACGGCAGAGCCAGTACTGACAGGTACGCGGGTGTTGTACAGCTCTCTGGTGTTTCAGGCCGATGTCATCGGGTTTCGGATGCGGATCTGTGTGATGTTGGACAACCCCCCAGACGTTGTCCCAATAATAAACCGCCTCAGTTTCGCTCAGCTCACCTACCTCATGTCTGTCTACAAACTCGAGAGTCTGAGGTGAGTTCAACGAGAACATGTCCAGTCTCGATCTCTACTTCAAACTTAGGTCTCAGTCAACGAGAACATCTCTATTCTTGATTTATACTTCAAACTTAGGTCACGTTCACTGAAAACATCTCTATGCTAGATCTATACATCAAACTGAAGTCGGGAGAATTCACTAAAGGCTTTCCAATCTCCTGCTGTACATTATGTTCAGCCAGGTGTCCTGAGAGAATATATAATATATTGTTGACTGTTGTTTGACATTACTTCCGACAGAATCACTCACTCCGAGGACCTGTACGCTTTCCACGGCCTGTTTGAATACCTGGAGGACAAGATGCTGTTCAAAGACAAGGACGGTGAGTCCTGGCTGTGTCCTACCAGTATGTCCTACCAGTATGTCCTACCAGTGTGTCCTACAAGTGTGTCTCTCCAGTGTCCTACCAATGTCCTATACGTCTTATCAGTGTCCTACCATTCCTAAGCCGGCTTCGTGACATAATGGTTAGAGCGTCGGCCCAGAGTGCGGAAGGTCGCGGGTTCGAGCCCCGGTAGCGTCATACCAAAAGGTGGTACTTGTTGTTCTCCTGCTTGGTGCTCAGCATTAAAGGGGTAAAGCAAGGACTGGCCGGCTCGGAGTCAGTATACTGTGTCTGGTGGAAATCCAGACTAGTCAAGCAGTACATATGCATGCAAGTCATGATATTAGTGAAAGAATCTAGAAAGTGACTTTAAACCCAAAATAAAAAAAATAAAAAAACAAAAAACAACATTTCTCAAAGCTCTCCAATGTCCGCTATGAGACCATTGTGCTCTCGCAACATGTATTAGAGATGGCTAGGAGAGTGCTTATGGTCATATAGTAGATTATAGACATTCGAGAAGTGGATACCCTTGTGTGCTGGATCTATCTATGCAATTGCTGAACAACCACTGTAACTATTAACCTGCTCCCTGCTGGATTAGGCACAGACACAGCTCTTTAGTGCATCTCCAGTTGCCTTCAGTGTGGAGAGGGTTAAAGCATTCATAGTCCCAACTGATGATGCAAGCTGTTGCTTGGTTTGGAGATATGTATTTAAGAGATAGTATCAGCACCTCCCAATGTAGACATGTCACTGTTCTAGAAACTATACCTCACCCAACTGAACAGATATTGAAATTATGCCATTCCAACTGATCAAATATTGAAATTATTCTAGAAATGATACCATTGCAACCGATCATGTTCAATGTGTCAATGCAAATTAGCACTGGCAGGTTAACGACTCATTGCAGTTTTGTCATTTGGAGTTAGTTAATGCTATTTGTATGACAATTAAGACTTTGTTGGGCAGTTGTTTTCAAGTGTATCGGACACGAGTGCAGCACGTCTACAGCGCATTGACAGGGAAAGTATGCATCGGAGTAGCAAGCAGCTTTCAAAGCGATCAAGAAAAAGTGATACCGACATGCTGTTGATGCGCTGCGCTAATATATATATATATATTTATATTTAAAACAGGTGCTGCTCTGGATTTTGAAGTTTTACTTTGCATCTATTTCCAGTTAGCGCTTTCGTGCATTACACTCATCAGACTGAATGAATAGAATATAATGGTAGAGGGATGTTTTTATCTGCCAGCACGTTGCTGGCATGCTACGCTGCTAGTGTGGGATTCACTTTAGACCAAATAAAATTTGATAAGTAGTCAGTTTGTTTTGAAATAAAATGAGCAAACCAGTTCAAGATGGTGTGAATTCTGTCAGCCATGGACCTCATCATTGCTATGATTAACATCAAGTATCTAGAAATACTGTACCTTACACCGAGTCTGCAGAACAGTTTAATAATAAATCAGGCCCCGAGATTACGAAACTTTTCTGAGTACGATTTCATGCTCAAGCTCAAATTTTATATAGGGATTTATGAACAAAACCTTGAGTTGAGCATGAAATTGTACTCAAGAAAGTTTCGTAATCTCGGGCCTTCAGTCCAGACCAGCCCTGTTTTCCATGAAAGGGTCGTACAATAGTCCTGGCATAAATCAGTGCCTACGCCATGCTTTTACTATAGCAGGAAATTACGTAACCTGGTTTATTCTTGGACTCCATTTGGACCCTTTCATGAAACGCGCCAAGACGGTCTGAAGACGTTCCATGTAAGAATCATGCAGTCCCAAAGGTGATAAATGACCTGTCAGAAATTGATGCCATCTTTTTATATCTTGAAGATGGTAACATCTAATGATTGAAAAACCAAAATTTGGTGCTACAAAAATGTTGTTGGTTTTAAAAATGTGTACACCTGTTTTAACGATCACATCGCTGGCGAGTTTGAATCTTCATTGGATTCTATAGTAAACTGCCCATTTTCAAATGAACAGATAAAAAATTATCCGGAAAAGTTATGACAACATGTATATGCCACCAACTAGAGTGGTTAACATTTAATTTTGGGGGGAACTTTCTTGATCGTAATCATGATTTAAAAATTACTTATTTTCGCGCTTTCAGTAAAAGTTTCCTCCCTTAGTCTCTTAGACTAGTTTTAACATTTTTGTGGCAAGGCAGAATGACTCAGACAGCTCGACCCAGAAGAAGACGACCCAAAAGAATCAATATGTACATATGTTATTTAACTTATTATTTTCCTTTTACTATAACAGGAAATGATGTAAACCTGATTTATTCTTGGTCTCTCAGTAGGATCGGCTCCTAAGGAACCGTAGGTCAAGACGGTCTGTAGACTATTTAAGTATCTGGCAGATATATACACATGTGAGCACTGTTCCAGATGTCTTCATCAGACATCAGAAGTTCCTAGGTTAACTTGATGATCCTTTAGTTCCTAGGTTAACTTGATGATCCTTTAGTTCCTAGGTTAACTTGATGATCCTTTAGTTCCAAGGTTAACTTGATGATCCTTTAGTTCCAAGGTTAACTTGATGATCCTACAGGAGGAGGATAATTTGTGCTGTCCTCCTGTACAGACCGCTCAGATGCCACTGGCTGATTGTAAACTAGACTAATTGCCATGACGTGACCTGGATACTGCTGGATATTGGAGCAAAGACTTTCGCAGGGATCATCCCGACCCAGTCAGTATCAGGTCAACTAGCTTCCAACACAGGTGCTCCACATTATTCACATCTTGTAGGATGTCCAGAAATATGTTTCGCCTATGGGTGTCCTGCTGTGAGGTAAAGCAATAATCCAATCAAAAAGATCCAGAAATGTGTAGCATAACATGGTTCATGAAACAGTACAGGAATAGTTTGTTCAGTAGTTGGTTGGAGTAGAGGGGGTGTCGTCCATATTGAGAATTTAAGACAGTTTTAGCGATATCACAGTGATAGGCTTATGGTTGAGGATACAGTGTCCCCTCGATATAACGCTGAAGTTGGTGTCCATGACATAAACACCACTTTAAAAAAATACATATTTTAAGCAATTACATAGCACTAGAATTATGCCATATATATTTCCCCCCTACTGTTCTATTGTATGCATTCCATATTTCATATATTTTATTTTACCGCCTCAAGTTGGATTCCAATGATGGGTTACGTATTTTATCAAATATCCTGATTATTATTCCTATTATTAGTATTTAATTAAGTATGCAGAAATCAATATTATGTATTTGTTATTGAATGAGATCAAAGCAATGCTGTAATCTCTTTGAACGTTACTTAGCATGACTATTAACTGTATAGAGAAACAGGTGACGAGAAAGGGAAAAAAATATGCACTTTTAAGAGTTATATTGTATTATAATATCATAGTGCTCTTAAGCTCCAACCCACACACACGAAGTAACAATGTTTCAGTTTTATATATGTCTACAATAATGGAAAAAAAAAAAATCACAGTTCAACGTCCTATTAGAGGGAAAGTGCAGATGTGCGCATACCTCAGCCTCCTCTTTATTTTTAACAAACATTTATAAAGTTTTATTAATAGTAATACATTGTAATAATACACACCTGATACAATCATTGAATAATTATTGATTAATGTACGTTGTGGTTACACAATTAAAATTTGAAGCTGTTTGAAGACGTGTTAATAATACAGTGTCCCCTCGATATAACGCTGATTTTGGGGTCCATGACATACCCACAGCCTTATAGTACCAGCCTTATATAATAGTACAGGTAAATAGCAAAAAATAAAAATGGGATCCACATTTGACCCAGCCTTATATCCGAATCCGCTCTGTATCGAACAGCCTTATATCGAGGGGGCACTGTACCACAAAATATAAGGTACGGTTACCGGGTATGTATTGTATTGAGTCATGTACAGATTATTCTAAAATGTTGAGCGTAACATTTTTTATTTTTCATGAAAAGGATACCATAATGACATTGGATGTATAAAAAAAAATCAAATAGTTTCTTTAACTCTCTCCCTGCTGCAGGCAACCGGAGATGCCTTAAAGAGATGTGTTTGTGGATAATCCAGCAGGTAGAGGGAGTTCTGGATCATGTTGATAATTACGAGTGATTATTACCCAGGTGTGTGTTATGGATGTCATCAATCACATGCAGCCTGGGTGCGACCATGGGTCTATCTGAGCCAATGATATCAGAGCCAATGACATCACGCAGATAAGGCAGCATTACTGCTGATAAACACTGCATACCTCTGTCAACATAAGCACCTATGCTTCGTTGATTGCAATTAAACCCTAACACACAAGGTTAATTAATAGCAATTTAGATTAATTTCTTCTCTAATCTTTTAATGATGTAGGTCTATTAAATATCCTGGTGTTCTTGGTTAGTCTTACATTGCCCATCTCTGATATCAGATATTGTTTCAAGAACATGACTATGTGGAATTTGGTTTTTAATAATAATATAATAGCAATTTTCAAGCTGTCATGATACTGATTGGAAAAATACAGCAGACAGGTACTGGTTGATTCTACAGTTAATACTTGATCATAGTATCACGTCATAAATAATATCCTTGTACGTAATTAAAGCCATAACTCTGTATGCTTCAGTGGGTGTGTGACATTGATACATGCATACATAAATTCTACCCTTCATACAAGGATAAAATCAATCCATCGATCTCGAGGACAATACCCAGCAGTTGACCTCTCAAGTATCGTTGTTATCATAAACCACTGGATGTAATAGCATGTCACCTTCCAGCCAGTGTACAAACCTAGAATATTTACACTTTTCTGTAATAGGCATGTACTGTGACTTTTCTGTAATAGGCACTTGATGGTATGACACTATTTAATATGGAGATCATTATTCAGTCATCTAAACATGTATAGAATTATCCAAGAATGTAGAGAATGATAACATTATAATGTAGAATTAAATTTTACATGTCTGCCTCAGTTACAGTTATGTAGTCTACACTAAAAGTATGTCATGTACACACGTACTTGTACACATGTAGTTGATTAAGATTACCAGCTAAATTCAAGACAAATGTAAGTGATAAGAATCTACAAATACTTTCCTATAAATTTATCATTATAGAACATAATACATACAACTTGTGTCACATGTCAACCATAAAAACTACTGAGATTTCAATTGAGACCAATTCCATTAGAACAAAAGCCAAGGTACAATCAATAACTCAACCAAGCCTTCATACTACATGAACAACATAAACCATTTATCAAATATTTATAAAAAAAAATCAGTAACATAAGCATATTTGTATTCAACATGGTAGTGTAGAAAATATAGCCTAAGTTATAGGTGCACACCTAGATTAATTGATTAAAAACATTTTAAAATCTAAAATGTATAACAACATTTATGTGAAGATTGGCTCAAACAATATGCCCCATGACAAACCTGAAAGTAGTGTGACTGTAAATCCTGACTTGCTGGACTCAGATTTTGATCCCACAGGGAAGTGTTATAATTCTTCCTAGGACTCTGTCAGTCTCTAACTACAGGTGAGTGTTATTGTACCTCGTGTAACGTAGGCTAAGACTGGAGAAACACCTCAGGTATGAATCCCCCCTTTCCAGGTACGCACCACCCTTCCAGGTATGGCATTGCAGTCGATCTACCTGTGTCTACCTGTGTCTACCAGCTCTGTTTAGTCAGCACAAGGACAAGGACAGTTTTCAGCACCTGGACCACGACCAGGGAGACATTCCACGAAGATAATGCTAGATTCATGTAAATATATGATTTGTCTTCATTTTGTATTAATAAATAAGGTCAAGTAAATAGTACTGCATATTACATGAGTGTTAATAATGAAAAAAAAACATTCAAAAAGAAAATACAGTTATGATATTGATATTTTATTTATGGACCATTTTATTCCATAATTATCACATCCCAATATGAACTAGCTGAGTCGTTGATACTGTAATTGTATATATACGAATATATATATATACGTACCATTAGATCTTATCATACGATTCAGATTGGCTTCCCACCTGAACAGGAATGTTGTAGAATGACCAGCTACCTGAGGCCGCAGATATAACCTACTGATTGTTAGTGAAGCTGTTCCTAAACGAATATCCTGTTACCTGTGTCTGACAATACTTTTATGATGTAAAATGTGTGCAGGGTAGTGTGCAGCAGTGAAAATGTGATACTCTGAACAGTTCATGTTTCAAGATTTGGCACATATATATATATATATGCGCCTTTCATACAATGTGCATATTTGGTCCCCAACGTCTATTTTATGCAAGATTAGCCAAGCAGAACAAGTATATTTATTCTTGGAAAACTAATTACGGTAAATGTCGTGATACCATCAGTATCACATGTTGGGATGTTGGGATGTTGGGAGGCTGATGTCAGCAATTTGTAAATTCTCTATTATACAAGTATATTGTTTTGGTTAATGATTTCTTACTTTGAGTAATACCGTTACATATGTATGTATAACATATACAGATCGTGATTAAAATCCTCAAGTAACTATAAATACCTTATAGAGCAATGGTAGAGCAGTAATATTACATAGTAATAGATACATGCAGGTAGTGTCTCATTGTATACCGTATAACATAAATACAACATGATAGGTAAAATAGCTAATAATTATCTGAGTTTCACATCAAGTAGACAACACGCATCAGAATGAATCCATTTGTTCTGAAGACCAAATAGTAAATGAGGCAATAGATAACCCCATAGAATTGCTTACTCACCTGGCAACATTAATCCTGTGTTATTAAACAGCCATGACACCACAGACCTAGAAGTGTGACACACCACAGCTAAAAGTGTCACACACAATAGCTAAAGGTGTGACATCAGAGCTAACAGTATAACACACACGACCTAGTGAGTGTAATACACCACAGAAGAGACTAAGTAGTGTGACACACCAGAGCTAAAAGCGTGACACATTAGACCAAGCAGACCACTGCCTTGCACTGGTATATGTACTGCCGTGATACGGACCCAGACATGTGGACCTGGACCCAGAACATGGACCCAGTATACAAAATTACATATGGGATATATCTCTCTATGCCAAAAACTATGTGGGCGAGATGACACTAAACGCGACCCCAATACACAGGTAAATCGGGCGTGTTTTTAATTCGTGTATACTGTTTGTTTGAAACAGTATAGGTGTTGACATATCAAACAATTTGAAAGCTCCCATCATGCCAGGTTCTCGGCTAAATATAGTGTGAGGATATGTAGGCGAGAACGAAGATTATTCGCTGCAACAAAGCCACCCTAAACTGTTACACCCAACGGCTGTTAAGACTGGGTGTGTGAATGAATGAACACTAAAACCTTCAATGTATGGGGAGAGACGGCCACATAGCAAGTGGACAGTCTGAACAATGAAACAAGGAAGTTTGCTATGGAACACAAACGTAGCCGACAAAAATGTCTCAGCCTGTTCCTGACATATTCAGTTATTTAGAACATGATTGTTGACAGGTGAAAAGAACATAAAACACGAATCTCTGCCTGTGTTTAGAATTTAGTTGACTAACCACAACCCCGATAGCGCAAAAGAAAATCATATGCATATATCAATCATACTGATAGACGTGTATTACATCTATATAAAGGAGCACCAGAAAATTATATTCTTCAGACATCTAGACTTGCTTAGATATAACTGATCATGGCAGACATATCGAATATACATGTAATAGCAACAGGGCTATTTGGTCTACGAAACAGAGATATAATCTACATTAGTAATACATGTACATATGTGGTTAGCAACATTAAAAAAAAATCAAACTGACTTTCATGTTATCACGATAGGCACCCTGATCCACGAAGGCAAGCTACCCGTATCTTGTGTACGATCTACTAGTATCAGACATCTTGACGTATGGTCTAATCTGGACAATTTGTCAAATGACGACGAGGGAATCAAAAGAATAAGGTGTGCTACTGCTACAAGATCTTCATTATAATATCTTCATTATCTTCAATACAATATCTTTGTGGAAGGTCTATGATTATGATAGCAAAATTAATCGCTGCAATGGGTTTGATTGTACAGGGCCATAGTTAACTATTTTAGAATATGGTGGGGGGTGCAGTTGAATGAAAATTACAATGTGATATTGAGATTTACAAGAGAAATAGCTATGGGTAAAATGACATGGCTAGCAATGACACACACCACCAATGTAGATTGGCCTGATAAACCATACATGTTATTTTTTGTTTGAATACTTGTAGCCACATACATGAAAGACTTAGGATGTATTAAATTGTTTTACAATATGTCATGTTTGAGGTATGATGTGCTATTATTTCAAGGCATCTCTAATTACCTACAGTAGAGAAAATGTTAACATTGAATACATGTGTAAACAAACATAGGGCTACTGTGGGTAACTGGTTCAGCTTCATAGAGATTTTAATAGACTAAAAATGTATGAAACATGTTTTCATAATCCTTGTCATACATCCAAATATGAACTGATGAAATAACAATATATCAATTCTTTTCTGTGAACATTTATCAGATTACCTGATATAGTGAGAGATGTGATTGGCACATAAGATCACAATGGCCCATTGAATGAGCAATTCATGAAGTTGTACTTGCATATCTGCAGTTCATCATATTTGTTAAAACTTAGTGGACCTGCAAACCTAGTTCACCTGCATGACAATTTATCACTGACACTATACTATTACTAGTCATGCTCATAGACTGGTCCCAGTCTCCTAACAGATCTGTTTTCACTTCTAAATTCTCCAGTAATATAATGTTAATCATAATAAAAATACTACTTTCCTGTGAACAGATTCCATCTTACACAATACTTGATATTCTTCATAGATTTGCTTTGCTGATAGAATGACCTTTAACCCTCTCCCTGCTGGATTATGCACATACACTACTGCTCAGGGCATCTCTGGTTGCCTGCAGCAGGGAGAGGGTTAAGATAGGAGGGATGGTAGGAGGGATGGTAGCTAGGAAGGACTATATTTACACTTAAATTTAAATTACAAGTCATTATCTGTAAGCAAGACGTCAATATTTAAAAGTAGGGCGTCAATAACTTGCAAAATAATGACGCCCTACTTTTAATAATGACGACTTGCTTGCTGCAGCCACGTGTCTCACGAAAAGTCTCACGAAAAGTCCGTGCATAATAAAAAGTAGGGAGAGTGACTCTGTTGTGTAATGGTCAAAATAACCATTTGATAAATATAATTTATGGATGAAAATGAAATAAATTCTGAAATGACGAAATTATTACGAAAACAATATTGAAATTCGGTTAAATTCAATGCGATATTTTTTGTTTACCCGGGTTATTACTAATAATATTAGTGTATTCGACTTCTGAACGCCAGCTCGGAGTAACACGAATACAGTTTTGAGTACCGGAAGTTCACGTATTAAGCCCATCCGCTATTTAGCCCATGGGCTAAAACGGTGTTTGGAAAAGTGTGTAGAGGAGTTTACAGATTTTATTTTAATACATGAGTATAATTTCGTTAATAAAATTTCTCATTAAAAATATGTAATATCAGAAAATATTTTATACAACTTTAATTGCTATCGACTGGTTTAATATTGCTAATATAAATATTGCTGGAACTTGTAATTTAAATTTAAATATAGAAAACCTACTCTAAAACTCCCATTCCATACCATTCATTCTTTACACATTGTTCTATGTTCTCAACGTAATATAAACTGCATTAAATTGAATTATGTCAGAATTCGAAGAATGTTTTCCTTATATTTCAGCAATGCCTACTACAGACGGTGAGTAATAATAATTACTATCGTGATTTTCGGGGTGCACGGGATTTTACAAGCTGAAATATCTCGTAGGCCCCGAGACCGGAGGTAACGAATTTATCCAAAATCGTAATAGTTCTACACATTTAGAGTAACGAATTTGCTAATATTCATGCCGAAATACCTTTCTAACGTGCAAGTCGAGAGTCTTTGCCATGACGTCATAATCATTTTGTCC
>JAULBP010096879.1:0-11374 GCA_032355345.1 Lepetodrilus pustulosus
AAAGACATGAATTTCTACTAGTCCTTAGGATAGCTTTAGCATTGGGAGAAATGGCACGGGCTAGCGGACTGGTATTAATTTTGATCGCTGGGTAGTTGGTCCTAGGGTGGAGTTTGGGGATGGGCGGGATGGTAGTGGTTGTACAGGTACCTATTATGGGTAGGTGCTAATATGCATTGTGGGGGTCGGGTGGGGTAAGGTGAGGGTACTGGTGGTGGTAGTGTTGGAACGGTTAGAATGACATTACCTCCGCTGAAGTATATCTTTAGAATGGTAATGGGAGCACATGCTTGCTTTATGACACACAATGATCATGAACTTATTTTATTTTATTTGCTTTGTTGGTAATCACGACTTTTATCAAAGCAATTTGAGATACACCCAAACCTTTCTGAATATGTAAAATACCATCATCATTAAGATACGTCTGGATTGAAATTACGTGATCATAAACAGCGCCATCTTCTGACATTTCACAAGCACAAGGTTTTTTTCTGATACAGAAATATAATTATCAGCTTGGAAACAGGACAACATATGCTTGTTGCAAGATTTAGGTATAATTTCTTTTGTACCCTTTGCTGTTTGAAGACTGTGTTAACCTTCTCTCTGCTGGGGGCGCCACAAGACGCCATACTAAGGCTCATGGAGAAAATGTCGGCCCACGCACCACTTTAATGTAGTATTTGCAGAATCATTGCAAATAGAACTCGTTTGAAGAATTTTCTTTATTGCGCATTATCCGTAAAGCTGACAAATGACATTCGCCAATGAATCACAAGTAAAATTCTCACTGATGAATCCTGTTAAAATTAATCACGTAGGCCCTTTGGGTGTATTCCAAGAAGGAAATGTAGACCAGTTATCCAAACAGTGGGTGTTTGGTGACCCAGTGTCGCTCTTCCACAGCACGTGTTAATTTTCTTGGTCGAGAAAGAACCGGCTAGTCCCCCCCCCCACCCCATGTTCGCAATAATCTGAAATGGAAATCTGCCTGTATTTTCATGTCTGGCAAAGCCGACAATATGTAATGTTAGTAAGTAAATACACCGTGAACACACGAATAGCTAGGGGAACAAGAACATGGCACATTTAACGGCTGTGAAGTCGTAAAATGGAAGCAAAATAGATCCTTACCACTTCAGCCCTACACCATCTTGTTCTGATTCTCATAAATAATGTGCGTGTGCTTTGGAGAGGGGGCAAGAAAATATCTTGGCTTCAGGTTGGTCAGACAAAGAATTGTTGAAAGGCTTCATTTGTCAGGGGAAAAAGTGTCGTGTCAATTTGTAAATTTGAAATTGGTGAATTTTTGTCGCTTTGGAAAATAATATTATGTCCTCACTGGAAAATAATATGTCCTCACTTGTGAGTATGCTCTCCTTTCCCAGTTCTTTTTTTTTCACTGATGAATGAATGGTATAAACTGGGAGATGACAACTGAAGTTGACTTCAGCTCAGTTAATTAGAGATCCTCTTCCTGTTGAGAAGTGTGTTATTTTTAAACGAGTAGTTATTACTTTTCACCAGGTTGCTCAGTAACCCTTAAGTTGTCATGATTAAGCTATTATGTATGATCTACTACAAGGTCCAAACAGTAGAAATAAAAACATTAAGAAAAAAATATCCCAATTTGAATAGCCAAGAAAGTGTGAAATTCTCCAAGAGACATAAATTTGAGATTCTGAGTCACTTTTGCTAATTAACTGTGGTAGTTGCCAAATTTTCGTTAACTGTGAACACTCTCTGCTTAGTTTTCCTCTCGAGCAACAATGCAAATCCGTGTTGATGTAGGTTCGTGTTGTACTGTAGTGTTGGCATGGGGGCATAATTGGCGATTATCAGGTTGATGCAAGGCCTTCGCTTTGTTTGAAGGGGATCGCTTTCCTCGAAAAACTTGAACTGTCTGGGAGGGAATCCAAAGACGTGTCTGGATGTGTTCAGCTTGGTGCGTGTAGAGGTGTATTGGTCTGCCTGTTGACAGTCGACTACCAGTGTTGACGCGGGGCATGGAACGTATATCCATTTGGTCCACTGTTGCCCTCCGACAGGGGCTGGTACAAGGGCTGGTACACGTGTCGAGAGCTGGTGTATCTCGGAAACCGAGAGCTCATGCCGCAGGGGTCAGGAGATTGCTCCGGTGACTAATGTGACTAAGTCACTGCGACTATGACAGTCGTACTATAGCTCACCCAACCCCTTTCCGTGATCTGTGACAGGATCGCATGCAGGATTTATGCTGTGTCAATTTAATTGCTAGTACGTCTGGAGCACATCTTGCCCCTTTTCCTGTAATCTTAATGATGAATTACCTGTTTATTTACCTTCTTCTCACTCGCGGATCAAGAAGTAGAAGCTGAAGGCATCTCCTGATGCCGCCAGCAGGACGGAGGTTAAATTCGGGTTAAAATTGCACTCGCTCATTTTCACATTTTCGTGTATGGGTGAAATATTACTGCAGTGACGTAAAGCGCTGTATTAATCCTATAAAAATTCTCTGTGTTACTTTCCAATCGTGCCATGCAATTTATTTGGATAAAACATTTGAATATATTGATGTCTTCTGGGTCATATACTTCTGCAGCGAAGTCAAACAATCAATCGATGAAAAAAAAATAATGTTATGTTACAGATGTTATTGAAAATTCTCAACCATGTAGTCGTATTCAATACATAGCTATTGAACTGCCCAGTCTATATTTCTAGGGAATAATAAATAATATAAAGCTTTTAAGTGGGTTCCTTTCATACAATACCAGTCGGTGGAATTGGAGAGCATAATGATTTAGTTTTACTCGTATATTTTTTACGTTTGTTATAGTTATTGTAGTGGGAAAAAACTAATAAATTATGAATTCACAAAATTCAATTTCTGAAGATTGATTTATGGTTAGTATATTTTGTGAGACATAATGGTTGATATCTTGTGTTTGTTTGAATTATCATAGATGAAAAGAACTCGCAAAATATGACCTTATCAAATATGATTTCTGAAGGGTAATAAAACTGTGTAATTTTCAGAGTAGAGGGCCCAAGTAAACAAAAGAAATGCCACTTAAATATTAACTATTTATAAGATGAACACAAAATTTATTTATTGTCTGACAGAATCTCATACTGGCCACACCTGTCACAATGAATTACAATTGTTACATGCCAGTTGTTTCAGATTAATATCCTCCGGGGTGACCGTGCCCTTGAAGTTTGACATTTACAGTTAATTATGAGACATTTGCATTTTCAAAGTAGTATATATTTTGAGAGCAAAATATCTAAAAATGTATTGAATAGTTGGAACTGGCATTTTTTAAAGAACAAAATATGTATACACCCCGCAAAAGATGAAAAAAAGTATGATGTATTAGCTGAAAAGAATATGGTTTCATTCTTAAAATACAGTGTTAAACTTAAAAGCAATATGCCGACATTTATGGAAGTGTGAGCAGGATAAGCCGTGAATTGAACATGTTAATTCTGATGTATTATGAATACTATAATCCTGTAATGTGCTGGGATCTGATGATCAAAGTTAAAATCTCGCATTTCCAAAAGCTCTATTATTTTTATTTTCCCTAATGCATTATGTGCCACAATAGCGCATAGAGTAGCCCATCAAACATTCAAACGATTCAAGAGTTTTCCTTCAGTGTTGTTTGCTGCATAAATGGTGTATGCATGTCATTGGCGTTTGATGTCGGCAGATAAAATATCACAAACGCCACCGATGATGGGGGAAGGATGAGGCAGCCGTTACTGCTAAATATCCGACTGATATTCCACCTATTGATAGCGACTACTTACTTTATTGATGTTTCATTCCCTATCCCGTTATCGGCGATGAAATATTCAACAGCGAAATATCGAAATGAATGGCCGATGCCAAATGCTGATGGCTCTCCTGTCATTAATGTCATATTAAAAATTGATTATTTCAATTGTATGCGAGCTACGCCCGTGAAAAGATGGACAGCGCTCTCTCCCCTCTGCACCATGCGTCCGTCGGACTGATAGGCGGCAATGATCGAGTGTCATCGACGACAGTCGTCTGCGTCCACCTCGACTTTCGCCGTGCCCAGGCCGATGTAAATTGGTAAACAAAGGATATGGAAATGGGAGTCGTGCCTTTTGGGGTTTGGGGATAATGCCAGTTATCACGGGACATCCAGGATGCTAACGATCTTATTGACGGGCCGATCAGCAGGGCATGGTATTAATAACGTTGGACATTATAGTAGGTAGCAATCAGTTCCACTACAGGGGGTTGGCTGCCATCCCTGGGTGTACTCTTCGTATCACACTGCCTAACCCCGGGCTGCCATTAGGCACTGCCATGGCAACCCACGTAAACAAATAACAACTTTTGTTTGGCGGCTGTCGGAGATGTAAGTTTAAAGTTATGGATGCTTTGTTTGAAATCGTGCCGTGGAACGTCGGCACGGATAAAGCATTTGGTTCCTGGGTACGTTGCTACTGGGGCTGTATACTAGGAAATGTATGTCTCTTTTGAGAAATACTCGAGCTGGAATGCTAATAGAATAAATCCAATGGATGATTGATGAAAATTTGCTAAATTGTTGAACGAACAAGGAAGTGACTGAGACTTGAACTGGAATACTAATAGATGATTAACTCCATGAATATCGCAAAGGAATAAAAGGCTAGATCCAAATAAATGCGTATTAAAATTTGATAATCGGTGCTAAAGTGACTAAGGAAGGAATTCAAAATGGCAGCTATCGCATTGGCTTTTGATTTCCCCTAATGAAATTATCATCAAATGTCACATCTTTCATTCCAGCCTAAGTAAAATGTCAAATGGCGACATTTCTCTAGGTGTGTATGTGGTGTGTTTCATTAAGTAGAGAGATTAACCGTGTAGCAGAGTGATACTGTTGTTTCTGTTGGAATGGTTGAAAGCAACGAGTAAGGTTACAATTTTAACTTTTGATGTAAATAAATACAGATGCGATTGACTAGAATTGACAACAAAGCTGAGATGTCTGTTCAGTGTCGTAGTGGTTTTACATCCACCTGAACGATACAATGTCATCCGTGATTTTCACATAATTCAGATGTGATTTCATCTGTGGCCATGTTACCGTCACATTTGGGTGAAAGATTTCCCCTGTGACGTAAAAAATATTAACTTGCTCACTCTCTATATTTACCGTAGCTAGTGAGTTTTGATAAGCTTGGCACTTTTGTCATGATGCATATTTTAATTTTCTATTCTATGATGGAATAATTAAATAAATTGCATAAACTATTTTGTTAGCACAAGATTTAACATACCAGATTTTTTATTTAAGCCTCTCCATGCTGGAGGCAACCGGAGATACACAAAGTGCAGTCGGTGTATGTGCTGAAAAGATTAATATAAATGTTATTTCAACATGATATGATGCAGTATCGTGTGACAGTTAATAGATCAAAGATCATCAATATTACCTTTCGCTTAAAGATAAGGGAATTAACTCTGTAAACTGATGACAAGTATTAAAGCACTCTTAAAATATCAAGAGTCTATTCAGTGTATCTTATGATTGAAAGCAGTTATGTGTCAAATGTCAAATGAAAGCCATGAAATGAAATACTCTTGTTAATCAATCTCCAAGCACTGTTGTTGTTGTTGTAGGCAAAGAATTGAGATTGGTCATTGTCGATCGCTGCATTCGATGGTGGGGTTTGCTAATGTTTCATGTGCGGCTGCTTTCGCGCCACTGACCTTATCTATCGACTGCCGATGGATTATAATAGCTAATATTGCTCGTGGGAATACTGCAACCAGATATCTATTCCGCATTATGAGAATTTGTCCATTTCTGATTGAAATACAATGTCGGGCTCTGAACTGATTAGTGTTTATGAAGATGCAGTTTTATGTGCGTATTGTTGAGTGTCATTGAAATGTTAGCCATGCCAGATATATATAGATAGATGAATAATTCTGCATGATGCATCAATATATAATATATATATATATATATATTGATGCATCATGCAGAATTATTCATCTATCTGTGAGAGTCGTTTCACTAAATGTCCATTAGTTTGGAGTAAAATTGTATTGAAATGTTTGTAATGACTGGTTCTGTGAACTGGTTCAGTACTTCCTGTTAGATGAAAGGGACCGCTCTGTGCATATCCCTGGCAATAAATACTAGATTATTATTGGCATGGTTGGTCTCTCTTTATTGGTATTTTAGTCGAGAAGGTTCTATTTTCTGGCTTGTCCATTTTGCGACAACATTTAGCACACTTTGTCCAAATCCTCTCGGGGCTGGGTGGGGTGCCTGTCTAGTTGTCATCAGCGGATGCTGTAACCATGGTGACCCATGTACAACTAGCGATCTTTTCTCTACCGTTACATTATGTATGGAAAACTCATTTTTATCTCTTCTCCCCCCTCCCCCCCCCCCATTGAATGCTGTAATAGAAATTTTAACAGTAAAATTAAACTTAAATAAATTTAAATCCAGGTTTTTATTTTCGGTAAGCATAAATATACATGCATCATGATGATCCTTTTAAGTGTTATGATTTAGAGACGGCAACAGAACTCCTCACATTTTGGAAATTGCCATGTACGCTTTGTGACTTGAGTTGCAGTTTGTTGCATCATACATTTCTGCAGTCTGCCGGTGGTCCCAAGCGTTTACATGTTGTTCAATGTGTAATGTGATAATCACAAGGGAACACGCAGCAATTCTGGTACCATGACTGCAGCCAACATTAGGAAAACATTAACTCTGAATGGATTTGGTGAATAGGAACAGTATCCTACACTGGCTTATATACATAACAAAATAAATTAAGGCGAAGCTTAATTTCTACCAAGAGCTGGGATGTAGCGCAGTGGTAAAACGTTGGACTTTATAGCCAAAGGTACCGAGTTCAAATTCCGGGGGTGGGGGGAGTCCGACATCAATGTTCGCGGAAGTTACATTTCTGACGCGATATTGATAGGATTCAATGTCAGTAGAGTGGCAATACAGATATCATCCTTGGTCTGTCAGTACCAGCCGGTGCTCGCAGGATTACTGCAACATTCAGCGCTATGGATGCAGGTTTCCTGCTGCCCAAAGCTGATGTTAGTGAAAGATTCTAGAAAGCGACTCTTAAACCCATTACAAAAAATAAAGAAAAGTGTTTCTACCAAAATTTGGAAGTCATCTTGATATGAGGAATTTGATGCCATATTCCAATGTGTCTGCAAAGTCCTGTACTGAGAGCCTATAGACCTTTGGAGATTCTTCGTTACATTAATGTAAAGCTATTCTTGTATGTTGATGTTTATTGTTCTTGGGTGAATATACAAGACAGTCATTTCTGTTTTGGCATTATTTCATTTATATGGCTAGAGCAGGTGTTTGTGCATAATTATATCAAGTTACTCTAGATCGTTTGTTGCTGCGTATAGGTGAAATATTCATGCTGTGATGTTAAGCGACAAATCACTAAATTGTTCTGCTGAAGTGTACATGGAAATTTTGTCGTTTTTATTAAATCAAATATTCATCAGAATTCAATGACGGGCACGCGTCTTTCCTGCTTTTTACTGCTGCTGATCACAATCGGACCGCTGTGTGGCATCCAATGTCGTCCATTGCAGGAAGAAGGCTAAGTAGATGGTGACACCATTGCTGGAGAATACTAGTGGATTTACTATTGGAATACCAATGGAATGCAGAGATCACAAGATTAATACAATATGGAAAGTCAACATCCCAGTAATGGCTGAAATATGTCCTGATGTGTTCATGAATATTTGATGTCAAGATGGGTGCCTTGTCAACCAACGGTTGGTGACTTCAAGGGCCAAATTTCCCAAGTGGGGGTTGTGGTGTGTGTGTGTGTCTGTGGGTGCCTTCAAGGGCCAAGCCCAAGTGGTGTTGTCCACTGTTTTAATATTTACAGAGTTCTTGTGATCACATTATCATGGGAGGAGGCAGATAAGCCAGCTGGAAGGCTGTATAATCCTGTCGGATCCTTTTCAAAACTGCTGCGATCGCTCGTCCAATATCTCTGGGCTACAATACGCGGTATCAAAACTTAATTGTAATGGGAGTAATTTGTTTGGTCAATTTTGGGAAATGACTTCAGATTTTGGAGTTGTAGGTTTGTGTGACACTGGCACTGCTCATGACAGGAAGTGGCCGGTGATTATGGGTAGACTGGTATTAAACTTGTCTGTAAATCAAAATTGTTAGCGAGCATAGAACTTTTAACAAATTTAACAAGTTACTCTTAGACTTTATCATTTAATTCGCTAATATGTTTTAAAGAATATTCAATGTACGTACGTTCCTGGGACTTTCAATATTCCTGTCGCTAAGTTTGTCTAATTTCCTTATTTAATAGCATCAGTTTAAAAAAGCAAATAAAATATAAAATAAAAATAGATAGGAAAACATGGACAGTAAACCATCCAAGATGGCAGTTGACATCTGCATTCATTACCACATGGTCACATTTTAAATTAAACACTAAATTTAGGCATTATAACTTCACAAGTCATTTTGTTAAAATCAACCAATTGGATTATCGATAGTCAGCCATATTTATCAACCAAAATAGAATTAGATGTCTTGTTATTTACCTGTGCAACATTAATGGACTGGTCTAGTGGTTGTAGAACTTCTGTTTTTGTGCCGATGTATTTATGTTTTGTTAATATATATTTATATATATTACCAACAGTGTTACACATTGGCAATATAAGATAAACTTGCATAAAGAAATCGCTAAAAAAATTATTTTCTAAATATGGATGAGCTCGTTAAACATTTTATGACACTAATAGGTCGATAATCCACCTGACGGTAAAGTTTAATCACACTAACATTTTATAATTTGCAGTACATTCGAAAGGTAAATGGCTAACATTTCCAACAGGGGAAGATATTAAAAATCAAAATAATAATTTATTCTCCGATTTCATTGGTTGATGTTATGGATAAGTGCTGTTGTAATCTAGTCGACTAAAGGTTTAAGCTATGAAAATGACAAACATTAATTATAATCTTGGTATTGGTGAAATTGCAGTCTAACAGACTACCAGAGCAAACTGACATAAAGACAAACGTATTAATACATTCTTAAGCACACTCCCTGAAAGTAATATTAATTTATCATTATCAGCTATGATGTGAGAGTGTCGTCTCTTTCCATTAGAACATAATATCCTGGTGTTATCTCGGGGAAATCTCCTTTGTGGAGCATGTCGATTCCATCAGGTATGGCTTCCTGGTCAAAGTGTAGATAGCAGAGGTGGCGGCCACACACTGGTGTTAATTACCCGATTGGATGACCTCTGTCCATCTAGGCATCGCAGGTGGTGGTCAAGCACAATGGCTGGACGTAATGGTTGCCGTACCGACAGGTGTAAGGCGACCACTGGCCAGGATTCCATTTCACAGGGAACAGACCCATTAGGCGCGCGTACGGGTCCTCGTCAAATTCTGATTGTCTTTCTAAATGCTTGATTGTAACTTCTGGTTCAGGTGTTGTGGAGTATCGATGATGTAGGATTTCTTTGCTGGTTGAATGTCGAAGTCTGTGGTGTGATTTTCGGAATATATTTAGCTTTCTTGTTCCAAAGTACTTTCTGTTTTCATTAATGCATTAAACTTTGATTAATTGATTGAATAATTCCTTTACATCGCACCAGGAAGCGTTCTTCCAAAACGAGATGATTGAAATGTTAATTAAATATAAAAAAAATATAAAAAAATATGTTCTTTTGTTGAAAAGTTTAAGAATAAGGAAAAGAAGTGTGGGGTAGGGGTGACTAGGAGGAAGTGGGAGCAGGGTGGGTTGTGTGTGGGGTGTCTAGTTGGACACACTGTACCTCTCCCACCTGTTGCTTATGTGGGTCTGTGATTGATCTTCTCTGTCAGATGATGGTTGATTACGCTCAGTGTTCTAGATCAGCTCAATGGACACTGGCCTTATCCTCTGTGGGTTAATTTTGAAAACTACGACTGCGGACACCCAATCGCATCGATCCGTCAATTCTAATCGGCTGTTCTAATCGGATGAGATTTCCACACGTAAAATTCCATGAAACGGGAGGATACATCGTAACTGTGTGACAACGATTATATCGGAATAAATTCAATTTCCGTGTAGATGGTCGCGAAAGGGGCTTTTATCGGGGAAATCTGGACGCATTCATGTTTGGCTGACCCGACTGCGTTATCCTGCATTGATTTATATCTGTTTGAATTGAGGATGCTTGCACTGGCTTATGAGAATTAGTTGTGTAACACGGAAGCCAGGGTTATAAGTAGGGGAAAAAATGGAATAGATGTCTTTAATTCTGACTGATGGGGATCGTAGTGAACAGGATGAAATGGTGGATAAATAATTTGAGGGGTTACGTAAAATAGCGAGGGGGCTGGATAGTACTTTTGTAAAGTGTTGGGGGAAAAGAATTTGAGATTCTAGTGTCCAGAATGTAGGAATTTTACTACGATATTTAGTGTAACAAGGGGAAAAACCCATTGAAACAAATCATACGATACTATTCTTCAGAAACAATCTCTAAGCTAATATCTTGTTTTGTTGATATTTAAATAATAATTTGGAAAAAAGATATCAGAAAAAAAACCCCATCTATTTTAATGTTTATTTTGTGTTTAAAAAAAACCAAACCTCTCCGTGCTGGATTAGACACAGGAACTGCTGTTGCAGGCATCCCCGGTTGCCTTCAGCATGGAGAGGGTTAAAAAATAATTGGTATACAAAAGCATGTAATCTTGCAAACAATGTTATTTATTACATAAGAACAATAATAATAGCCGACATAGTTAAATTCACATCATATTAGCCACATGCTAGACTATCCAAGCTGCTTTAATCAGTTTTGTAGTAATTTTATCACTATATTAGGACATTTTTATATTTTTTTTATGGTAGGGTAATTTATCATGTAAAGTATACACGTCAGTTCTTGCGACACACCACCTACAACTGTGGGTGTTTTCCGGTTGTTCAGACCATTGATTTGGAAATGACTGCATACAAGCAAGGCATATGTCCTACCTGTTAACACACACGGTCCCAGGTGTCATACCAGCTTGCTATCTGATGCATTACTATGACAGGAGCCAGTAGTAACACTAGAAACAAAAATCAATTTTATTCCCGATTTGTGTTGACAAAGGACTGTTGCAATGACACGAAAACAATATGCATTCTTTTCCCTCGATGACGTTTGTAATTGTTGCACAATATTTTCTGTATGTAGTGAGTGTCTGGTTATAGTTGACATTGAATGGTGGTTTGTAACATTTGATACTGCAGCTACATCTTAGAACACACAGTCCCTCGGGAAGTACTTGGGTGGTGGTGTTGGTGTTGGTGTTGGTGG
>JAULBP010096890.1:0-11374 GCA_032355345.1 Lepetodrilus pustulosus
GTAAAAGTTCAGTTGCGCATGAAATCGTATTAGTATAATTTTGTTAACCTTGGGGTCAGGGTATCCTTTCACGAAACTCTCTTATCCACTACGAGAGAGGTAGCGCTCGCTTTGCCGATAGCTAATACACTGCTAAGCGAGCGCTACCACTCTCTTAGTAGATAATATAGGGCTTCGTGAAAGGATACCCAGGGCCATACTGTACGACACGGCGTAACTCTAAGCTAGGTAGCCGTACATCCGACATTAGTCAAAGGCTACACCATTGCTAAAGTTGACGTTAAGTTTACTCTGAGTTATTCAGGTTACTGTAGAGTTATTTAGGTTACTGTAGAGTTATTCCAAACCGCACAGGAGATCCATGGACCAAGATGACATATTCAAGCTGTACATAGTAGCTAGGCTATATCCTGTCAACGGAACTGACAGGCACTGACAAATATCACGTGTGATATCCACTCAACATTACCGACGGATGTGGTATATTTTGATCTCAACCCACATGCCAATCAAAACAACATATCAAGCCGCCAGTGTCAGGTGTCTGGATCAAAATATTTGCGTCCCACTTTTCCACTACTACTACTGAACAGATGCTAAAAGTGCATACTAACTAAAACTAATCATAATAATAATAAGCATTATACACATATTTTAGAACATTTACCAGAAAATAATAATAATACTGTACTTAGCGCGTTGTCCAATTTCCTGCACTTTAGTTATTAAGTAGAATTATACGCACGCTCTACCAAACAGCGGTATCTCGTTTCTATTCAAACACACAACCAGATATCGGATATTTCAGATTTCTGCTTGAACACTGGTTTGAGAACATTTGAAACATTTAGTTCCATATAAGGAATGTATTATACTATATATGAATGACTTAATTAATTAATGTTTTTCTTTACTATATATAATAGCTATGGCCTGACACCAGCTTCGTAGCATTTAATTGGCTATGCAAATTACCTTCCAAATTTCAATACCAAAACAGCTCACGGGTTGGGTATGTCAAACACGTCATACATCTGAATGAATGACTTAATTAATGAATGCTTTATGATCTGAATGTGCTACCAGTCTCTTAGTAGATAAGATAGTTTCGTGAAAGGATACCCTGAACGTAACGGCGCGACTCTAAGGTAGCTTACCGTCAACATTAGCAAGGATGTAGTCTATGGGGCTGTTACTTTTGCCAGCGGCCAAGGCGAACCGGCAGTCGATTGAGCCCTTGTCAAGCGCGCTCGATTTGCCAAGTATTTGGAATAAGCTATATCACATCCAGTTGCTTGCCGGTTTCTCGAAAGCGGCAAAGCGGGCGCGTGCCGGCTGCTCAGAACGTGCAATTGTGGGTAAGAAATTGGGCAAAACGAGAGCGTTTGTCAGGGGTACAGGTGTCAACCGGCTGCCGGTTCGGATCCGCCCCTATGGCTAAGGTTGGAGATACCTTAGAGTTAAGCAGTTTGATACAGGCATGTCCAGGTCCATTTACAGTTCGGTTTTGTACATTCGGGTGAGTGCGAATGTTCAAATGACATTGTATCCATGCCAGTAGTCATGGCCGTATTTGATTGGAACCCGAGAGCCGTGTCTGGGTGCAGGTAAAGCAGATTTGATTGATCAATAACGCTCGCGTTAAGTTCGTAAAACAAGTTTTTATGCTAATGGGAATGCGCAGTAACCCAATGCTCCTGTCGAATATTCCCAATCAAACACGGCCGATATGATTGGTTGGCGATGAATGACATCGATTATGCTATTGGTAATAGTTAGTAGTTATCGTATCTGAACTTGGGGCAAAAGATTACCCGTATATCTGTTTCCTTATATACGTGTGTATATGTTACAGTCAGACTGTGAAACCAGTCATTTCGTGAAATGAGTGAACACCTTTTAGAAAACGTGAAATGAAAAAAATGACTGCCTTTATTTGACAGATGGACGCATGAATTTGATGAAATAAAATAAAGATAATATGTAAATTTGTATCGGCTTTTATACAATTCTGTGTGAATAATAATAGAAATGCATGCAATTTTGTGTGAATACATAAAACAAATGTTAATTTTCTTTCACCAAACTCATGATATTCAACTGGAAATTAATGGGAATCATTTTGTCAGTTCAAGCTTTTAAAAATTGACTTAGTGAACCGAACTTCCATGAATATTTCAGCCATTTCATGAAATGACTGGGTTCACAATCTGACTGTAACATATACAAACATCCGTATGTCTATTTTCAGCCTCGATCAGAAGTTCGTCCATTGTGTTACCAGGCTGGGGTGGAGGTGAGGTCTTCTAATGAGGATCCGGATCACACCCCGCGTATTTGTTGTCAGGACGCCAAGTTTAACGTAGTATTGCATAAATGGTATGCAGCTATGGTTGTGAAATGTGTTGAAAGGTAACGAAAACTGTGACAGCTCAATAATAACACGACTTTCACATTGAATTGCATGTGCTTGGAAGAAGCTGAGCAAGTCATGGAGATTCGACGTCAATGCCAATAGAATAATGGCGTCATTAAGGTTTCAGATAATCTCTAAAGAATACATTTAACTGTATGTACACAGTTATATCGAGATTTACGTATTTGGAAATGTAAAACTACAACATCGTGGCAGTTTTCATCATCGTCATCAGTGCTATTATGTGAAAAGAAAGGGTGATTAGACTTCAAACAGATATATTATATGGACATAGAAATGTGCTGTGTCCAATTACTGCTTTACAACATTGATTCAAGTCGGTATAAATACGGACTCCGTAATACGATTGAATGCGAGTGCGAAGTGTCAATTGCCCACATGTCTATAAACACTGTCATGTATTTTCTTGCTGATGAGCATCATGGAACATGAACATTTTCTATTGTATCGCGAATTTAATTTACACTGACGTCAATTTCTAACTGTATATTTCCTAGGTGACGTCGATATGTATAAAGGTACTACTTTATTATGACTGGTAAATGTGTTGGTGAATAAATGACATTTATATTTCGGTATATAAAGCTACGTCCCATTTCAACAGAATAATTAACTTCATTATGATTTGGAGATTGATCCTTCGGTGAACTGTTCAGACATCTTTCGTGGCCCGGATGGTCTGGGTTATCATTTCACGAAGCTCTCTTATCCACTAAGATACCATGGTGCTCTCTTTGCCGATAGCTAATGCATTGCTAAGAGAACGCTATGGTCTCATAAGAGAGCTTCATAAAAGGTTACCCAGAACCTTTGTAGCTATTTGTATAATTGCTTGCTTATCGAAGTTTAGGGACCTGCTATAAATGTCAGTCTCTATACACGGAGCACCTGTATCGCTACAAGAGTTTACTAAGTACTGTAGCGATAAAATTGTTTCATGCTTTTGATTTCGTTTGTAGCTGATCGCAAAATGTTGACTTATCAACACTAGTACACTACACGAGATCTGGGCAGCGGGGGCCCAGTGTTGAAGATAAAGACATGATGATGGGACAAAGACTACGTCAAGATTTTGAACGGGATGGGTTGACGCCTCCATAATTAGAAAGGACCCAGCATGCATAACGTACAAGTGACCAATCACACAACATTGTTCTTTCAACACTAATAAATTGACAAACGACTTTCCACGTATTTTGCTTTCAGAGATAAAAATCGAGAATACATGTACAACAATCTACATTTCAAGCCTCATGGTAACTAGTATACTACTTAGTATTCCGGACTTTCACGGACACAGACGAAATTTAATTATCACATGAAAAATGGCTGCTCCCTCGGGGTGTAGGTGCCCGTCTCGTATGAAAAGTGCAGTCAAATGAGAACCAGTTTACGAATAATATTAAGGGCGTGACAATTTGTACACACAACTGCCATGTCACGTATTCAATGTGTGTTTGTAGTTTTGTGTTTGTAACATGAATATATCCCATGTAGGCCTACACAAATCGCACGTCTTAAAGGACCGTACATGTGTTTCCTTTTATGTTTTATTTACATGATCAATATTGATTGTTTTTACGTATAATTATGTATATAAAAAAAGAAGAAATAGTAAGAAAATAAGAATGGGTGAAAATTTCCCGCAGCGATATTAAACTCCATAATCACTTACTGATTCACTCTATTCATACTGTTATTTACAATAGTTGTGGAATCTATGGTTTATTGTCACTGGAGAAAAAATACCGAATACACAAGTGGGCATAGTCAAATGTAATATATGTATGAATTAACATCATACAGGCTCCGATGTCTCGAAACAAAGTTAAGATTATCATAGATTTTACTAAAGTTACAGTACTGAGTAGGAGAAATTTGAGCTGAAATAAAATCTCAAACTCAAGTTAGATTCAAGAAATCGGGGCCAGATTACCTATGCACAGTTTAAAAGTAAATCTGGAACACCATGTACTGTCAAAACCTAATACAATTTCGAAGGCTAGTATACGAAAGCAGGAGAATTTGAACACATTGTCTGGTCGATGTAAAATTTTAAACCGAGAACATTCCCAAAGCCTTATCTCAGTTGACATTGGAATAGAAAATGGCATACTTTTTGACAGTTGCTCCTTTCGTAAAGAATGGTGATGCAAGATTTGAAACTGAGACAATTTCCAATGCTATATCGCAGTTGACATAGGAAGAGAGAATGACATAAGACAGTTGCCTTTATTTCACAAAGAATGGTGATGAGATTGATGTAAAAAAATTAATTGAAATTGACAAAATTTCCAATGTCATATCTCACTTGGCATGGCACGTGAAATGGCATGATTGACGGTTGTCTCTCTTTCATTGAGAATATCATGGACATGATGGATATCTCTCTAGCAACACCTGACGGGACGGGGGACCATCTCTACTTCATCTGGATCAGGCACTCGGCTAACCAATGGATCTGCCTACAGTCCAGGGTATCCTTTCACGAAGCGGTAGTGCTCGCTTTGCCGATAGCTAATACACTGCTAAGAGAGCGCTACCAGTCTCTTATTAGATAAGCGAGCTTCGTGAAAGGATACCCAGTCCTCTTGAGGGAATATACTTGCGCAAAAGGGAAATAGCTCAAGGTGGTTTCAGGCTCAATTGGCAGACCTTCCTTTGTTGTTCCCGTGGACCAACTTGAATTTCTTGTCCCTTGTGGATTTAGTCAACAAGATATGGCCAATCTTATTGCCATCAGCAAGAGAACATTATGCAGACGTTTAAGAGAGTAATCTTTGTATTATCTAAAGGACACCCGTGGAACAACTTGAATTTCTTGTCCATTTTTGATTTAGTCAACAAGATATGATCAATTTTATTGCCATAAGCAAGAGAAAATTAAACCGGCGTTTAAGAGGATAGCCTTTATATTATCTAAGGGACAGATTCAGTGATATTTCTCGCACCGACCTAGTAGAGGAAGTGAACACTATCCTCAATAACTTCCCAGACATATGTTATAGCAGTGTGCATGCTCATTTGTCAAGTGTGGGTGCAAGATGTACGTGTGGGATAGACGATGTGAAGAGTTTATTTGGTGAGAGTCTTGTGCAGACAATTTACCATGAATCCAGGTCAAATGAGAATACACAATGTCCGTGTAACTAACTCCCTGGGGAACATTGGTACCAGAAGCTAATTAGTTCCTCCCTTAAGCGGAAGCTCTCATTTCGTACACTGGTTCCCGTATGACTGCGCTGGCTATTCTTGTAATACGCGACAGTAACTTATACCCAAAGGAAAATGTAATTTTTCACGTGACAAGCCATTTTATTTTTATGTGATCATTAAGTTTCGTCTGTGTCCGTGAAAGAGTTCAGTAAAGTCTGAAATACTAATTAGCATAACCATAAAGATTGAAATGTAGATTAATTATTGATTTTCGTTTCTCGATGTTCATCTCTGAAATAGATGTGTGGAAGCCATATGGCGATTTCCAAATCGTGGTAAAGGAATGTAATAGATAAATCAAGGTTGGCCACCCATACGTGGCGAGTGTGGACATAAAAAAAAATCAACCTTTGTGGACATATAACATAGTATTGGTTAACGATCTACCTCCATAGAACGTCATGCAATGTAACACAAATATAAAGTGTCGCCTAGTCTTGTCAGGTTCTTAATTCTATCGCACACCAAAAATAAAATGTTTCCAATTTCGTAACCTAAATACCTCTTGTCGGGGGAGGTCAACATTCAAAATAGTTGCCCAGAATAAGGGCAATAGAGGCCTCTGAGGAGACGACCTCGCACCAGAGGAGCATCCGATATCCTACTTAGCTAAATACTGGTTTGTCTCTAGTGTCAATTAGCAAGGAGAATACGATATTGATATCCAGCTATGGCTTACACATGTCATCATGTGAACACTTGGACAATTTTCAGAGGACTATGAAAATATTGTATTCCTGATTGGCTTAATGAAACTGTCTGATATTGCGCAAGTGTGGGAGGTTGAATGTCAATTCAAGATGACGCGTTCATCGAGATAAGTCTGTACTGAATCATTGTTTCGCCCGTTTCTCGTATGTTATTTTTTTTTTAAAACTTATGGTAGATTGAAATCGGTGTTACGTTTAGATATTTACTGTGGTGTATATGGCCCATATACGATGCGACTGAAGCAACAATATTAAACTACAGCTGCGTTGTAATTACAAGATCAACATGGCACTGGTATTACCGAATATATATATTAAAAAAAACACCACAGAGAACAAAGAAAGAAAGAATATATTTTTTCTATCGTTTGAAAGCGCTGGCTGTAGGGGGAACGATACAATCATTGTATAAGGCCTTGAAGATATACACACATGAAACGTCGATTTCTCTGAACCAGGTACTTAATACTGGATGAACTGACGATAGTGGTCCCCAAAGACGTAGTTGAATATTTTAGTGTGCCGATATTAGGCGCTATTCAAACGGACCACGCTTACGTGGCGCCCGGCTGAAAAGGATCTGATTTGCGTGAAAGGCTAGCGCGAATTAAAATCTCAACGTGGATTTGTTGGAGTGAGCTAGAGCAAATGTCAAGACTATGGGAATAATTTCGAAACAGTGACTCCATAATTGTACGCGTCTGAATGGCAATGGAATGTGGTTAATAAATGGTATTTAATTACGAGTAGCCATTTCTCACTAGCCGATTCATGGTAAAGAATGGGAAAATAAGAAACGTATTCCCGGACGGGAAATTAATGTGATTATTATGACTCCACGGCGCCTGATGTGTGAAAGCTTTCTGTGAAACCCTAACGTGGAAATATGGCTTACAAGTGGATGGGCGAAACCATTTAAGGTCCTCTTCTTAGCAGTACCACAGCCAAACAAAATATGGACAACAAAGTGAAATCTAAAAGACTTGTCTAAATGGGTTGGCTGCCCAAAACTATTTCCGCAAACATTCATGGTATAATTCCTCAGATTACTCACAGAAAACTTAATTGCAAGCTACCTGGAAAAATCGGAACACCCTCTCGAAATATCTAATTTAAGATTGGACGCTTACAGAAGTTGTCCAACATGGTGGAACGAACATGGAATGTCCCCTACCAATACAATGAACGTGTCACTACTTCAAAAGGACACACACTCACGGTTTATTGGCATATTGGTCAAAGGTATCTTACCTGAATGTCGAGGCGGGTGGTAACGCAGTGATAGAACGTTTGGGTTTCGGAGCCAAACGCATACTATCACAGGTGGTTGACTTAGATAGTGGTCAAACGGATTTCAATCTGAGACTACTTATATTTTGGCAAATATGTAGTCGTCGCCTTTGGGTGAGATATTTCCTGCAGTCGTCGCCTATGGGTGAGATATTCCCTACGAGGTAAAGGAACAATTCAATAAAAAAAAAACTAAAAATCTTACATTTGAATTGTCTACACAAAAGTTATTTATTAATGTACTTATTTCCCAACACTTGATAGTTATGACAAATTTAATATTCAATATTAATTAAGGTTACAAAGAATTAATTAGGTTGTCTTTGATGCATCAACTGATTTGTGAAGAAACGTAATGGTGTCGTTTTATATTTTATTCGTACCTCTTTGAGTTATGTCCGCTTGCATTAACATAATGAAGAGTCATATCGTGGGATTGTAATGGAATTATGTCTATAATACAGCGGTGAAAAGTGTTTTTCAAGTCCAAACATGATTTTATATATGTCATGTGAATGTACTTTGCATTTGTAGGCAAGAAATAGTCCAAAACTATCATAAATAGCTGTGAAATTATGCCTTTAAAGGCATACAATCACATATATTTATGGTGGTTTTGGACTAGTTCTTAGGTACAACTGCAAAGTACATTCACTTGACATACATACAAAACTTCCAAAAATTATTTCCACCTCTGTATGCTAGACGGAACATTCCACTAGTATGTACAACTGCACGATAGGTTGAATCGAATGCACTAACTAACGCTCGCTTATATTATATTCATGCCAAAGCAGATAACTATTAGGTCAGTTGATGCATCCAAGACAAGATAATTATTAGTCCGTCGCACTAATTCATATAAAATATTGAATTTATGATAACTATCAGGTGTTGGGGAATAAATACATCAGTCTGAAATATACTAAATAACACCTATACAAATCAAACGTAAATTGTCTCAGACACAAATTCGTTTGGTCATTATCTAGGTCAATCAACTGTGATTGAATGGCTTTAAATGTCAACAAACCGTGATTGTATGCCTTTATCATTTATGAAATGTAATTATATGCCATTTCTGGGAAGACTTTCTCCAACTATCTCTTTCCATGTATCATAATATTTTGTAATATCCTATACAGTATTTGGCATCCAAAACCTGTCGCCCGTTTCCTACTCCTGTGGTAGGGCTATGAAAAAGGGAAAGTGGCATGCATTAAATGGTGAGATATCTCGAATGTTTGAAAGATGGAAACCTTGCATCTGGTTTCGAGTGATTATTTGTACAGAGCGGAATTGACGTCATGATGTTCTGGTTGACCTGGAAAGTGCCGTTTATTCAGGAAAAAAAATAATAGGAAAAAATGCTTTGCAGGAACCGCTGTTCCAGTATAAAGCCCAATGTTTTGCAGGAATTATTCTAAATGAATACATTTTCAGTGACGTCTTCAGCAATCGCATTTCCACATGGGAATATGGAAATTATGTTTACGTTAATAAGAGAAAGCATTTTTCGCTCCTGCATATCCAATTACTTTACTACATGCTGTCAATGCTGATAACATCGAAATGAATAAGACAGGTCATACTGTTCTTAAAGGCATAATATCACAGGTATTTATGGTTGTTTTGGACTAGGTCATGTTTGTACTTCCAAAAACATTTCCACCGTTGTATGGTAGGCAAACTTTCAATGCAAATCCACGATAGTGGTTGGTTGATTTGGGGTTTAAACTCTTTCTAGATTATTTCACTAGTATCATGACTTGCATGCATATGTACTGCTTGACTAGTCTCGATTTCCACCAGTTTTTGAAATTTATCATACTTATCTAGTTTTGGGGAATAGGTGTATTATAGTAAATAACAACTTTTTGGTGGACAAATCAAACGTAAGTAGTCTCAGATAGAAAATATTTCTAGGTCAATAATCTGTGCTAGTATGCCTTTAAACATGTCTAACATTATTAATATTAATCATAGACATTATCTACGAACATAATTCATCATTGAAATAATGTATACCCAAGATCGCGAAGTTGCAAAACAAATCCATCTGGTATTTTGTTCCCGAACGCTTATTATAGAGGTGACATTTCAGAAACCGGTGAATGTAAAATCATATTTCACGCCTCGGCGATACCTTATCTGTAGTGTCAATTTATTTGTCGGAACACATAAATTTCATAATTTGATCTGACAAATGCAATTGCCCCCAGGGTATATGTTGCATCGCTGCAAGACATGTTTTTTTTCCTTAATGCAAAACCAATGAGTAATTCTGTAGAACTGGCATGATGTTATGTTTACCAAACGTTCTCGTGGTGCATGAATTATGCTTAAATAAGAGCCAGCCTATAATTGGAGTTTCATATTCAATGACAGAGTTGGGAGGGATGGGACTAAGATTAACATATCCTGTGTATGTCGGCTCTAGTCAGCCCGTTAAAAGTACACGGAAAATCAATTACGTCCTATGGGATATATTGCCACAATGATATCTTGATAAGGAATGGTGATGGCACAGGAAAATTGTGTGCGCGTGCAATTACAACAGTGCATCCACATCGTCTACCTTAATGGTAGCTTGCCATTGGAGTTCCCGTTATGATATGCTTGAAGCTAAAAACTATTAGCTAACCACATATTACTAGACCAAATATACTTAAGAATTGCTCTGAAAGGAGTACAAAATATAATGTGGTTGGATTTTTCTTGAATGCTGCATTTAGATTTCTGCAAGAAGAAACCCATTTAGTTCCATCATAAACATGGGTTGGTCGTAAAGCAGTGTAAATCGTCGGAGGTTTGGAATTGGAAACCACTCTGCGAACATCCTCGTACCAAATGGCTACTTATTCCGCTCTCTTCATGTCGTACACCCTGGCACACATCTAGGGGAAAACCTGCACACACAGCCAACCAATGAAATCATTTTCCCGATGAAATCGCCGTAATAATCTAACCAATGAAAGATGTTATCATTGTTCTATTAATAGCTCACTAGATGTGTGCAAGGGTGTACAGCATGAAGAGTGAGCGGAATAAGTACCCTTCGGGTGTGAGGATGCAGACAGTACGAGCCTAGTACAACGCTTCCATCTACGGTGTGGCATAGCTTATCCTGTCAGAAATTGAAAAGCCGTTATATCGGCAAAATTATCAAATAATACAGGGGAAATAATTTATTTTAAAGATATATCTGGAACATTCCTATATAACCCGGATTAAATTATCACTTTGACTAAAAGCATACTAACATATAAATGGTATATCCCAAAATATGACAGGCACATGTGCGACTTTCTATATCTTCCGTGTTTGTATGGATTTCCTTAATCTGTATAATCTCATTCATAATAGACTCGATTTTATTCACGATATTTTCTTATAAGATATAGAAGTCGTTAGTCGAAGCCCAGTAGAGGAGACTGTCTTATTGATAGGTCATCGATCTGTCTCGCAGTCCGCCAGTCGTAGACGATATGCAAATAAACTCATATTTCCTAGATGTGATGAATACAAAGTCACACAGATTCCCAGTTGAATTAACGTAGTACTTAGCACGTTTGTACGGAGCGACTTTTGGAAGGAGCGATACTCGCATGTCCGCGCGAGAGCGCACACACTTACAAACACAGGGGAAAGAGAGAGAGAGAGAGAGAGAGAGAGAGAGAGAGAGAGAGAGAGAGAGAGAGAGAGAGAGAGAGAGAGAGAG
>JAULBP010096901.1:0-11373 GCA_032355345.1 Lepetodrilus pustulosus
CTCTCTCTTTCTCTCTCTCTCTGTGTGTGTGCGTACGTGTGTGTTTGTTTGTACGTGCGTGTGTGTCATGATGCATTCCATTATCGGTAATATCAATGACTTCCAATAGCGCGGGGACGACATAGAACTAGTCTGCATTTCGAGGATGGCAAGCCTCAAACTCATGATCAGGGCCCGTCTTGACATTCGTAGTGCATTTTTAAAGGCAATGTTACATATTCTTTTCTTTTCTATGCATAATGGTGATGGTCAATTCTTATCAAAATTGTATACGAGAATATATAATAAGAGTTGAATTGAATCACCTGAACAGTGGTACAGATCGTTTGCTGTTTTGACGTCCATAAAACTGAGCCCATCTCTCTGACCCATGAAACTCTTCACTCCCTCTACCTTGGGAATAATGGTGGGGGCGTTACCGTCTCGGCTGAAGTACTGGAAGCGAACAAAGGAATAGGAATGGTTGTGTAGCTACAGGTCTATACACGTTACTGACATACACGTGCGTGAACATGACACTGACAGATGCCGAGACACCGTGTGTAAACGAAACGATATAATTCCACATTTCTGCTTAACAGTACTATTATATTTAGCAGAATGGAATAGCATCCCGTTGGCATCATCAAAAACCGCGACCATAATGCCTTCTTTCTTCCGCCAAGTGGATGTTAAGTAGGCATAATGGTCGGTGTTTCTAGGATGTTCCGTTGGTTGCACACATTGATTCCAAGAGAACTATTAATAATGTGGGAACAAAACATATACGTGTAGGATTACTTTTTGAAAAGACGCTTATGAAAATGAACTGATAAACACAGAAGAGGATATTTAATCTGTGCCGGATATCGTAAGTTTAATTTATGTTGCCAAATACTGAGAAAGTACAACAACATACATAATTCAAACCAACCAAAGAGGGAGACAGTGTTGTAGCGAGAAAGAATTAGAGAAAAGAGAGAGTGGTTTATAGAGATCGATAGAGAGAGAGAACGAACGAAAGAAAGAGGGAAACAGCGAAAACAACATACATCAAATCGAACTGAGAAACAATAAAGACCTACCAAGGAACCGTAGTGCATGACGGACCCAACGTCGTACGGTTCATCAGTCCTGATTTTGGACGGACCGTACTTCCGGAAGTTGTATTGGAAGTTGGGGTCGACGTTCTCCATGTGCACATGCACGTGGTCGTCTCTGTCAGGACGTGACTGTTCGTGGTAGAAGCCCAGGATGTGACCAATCTCATGGGATACAGAGCCTTTCTGGAGGTACAAGAAATAAGCGTAGTTAGAGGACTCTTGAAATCACGAAGATCCCGATTTTATCCACTGTGCACGAGATACTCTATACTATCTTGTCCGCTGGTTACTACAAAATACCTAAATGTGGTCTCGTATATGTGACCTTCATGGTACCAAGGATCATGTGTATATACTTTGCCCCTGAAAAAGTAGGTTTAGTCTCTAGCAGCAAGACTCTAGGTTATCTCTATAAGGTGAGAAAATTGAAATCTCCGTTCTGAGGAAGTGATTATTAGAAATCCAAGATGATCGCGATAATGATATTTCTTAAAATGACAGCATTTGGAATTCAAACGTTTCGACATAACGAACATGACTACATGTAGCATATACCTAATCCTCTAAACTCTGGTAAATGTGGCTACTTAACATTACGCCCATGATGTCAACGTTTAATATGATATAATGTTCATTTGAAACCCAAGTCCATCCTCAAAACTCATGCAAATATTTGACGGATGTTATGTCTGCATAATGACCGTGTTTTCGAGGATGACCCAGGCTAATACTGTTAAATTGGATAAGTAACACGATGTCTTATAGAGAAATCAAACTGATGTAAATGACTGCGTTGAAACTGATATAAAGTGTTACTCACTGTGTTGCATTTTCTTCCTATAGATGTTTCCTGAATTCCTCCCGTTCGCCCTATGTTAGACTGGCACCTATGGAAATGCGATAGGGTATGCAGTGTATATACTCTTTCATGGTATAGTGTCTTAGTGAGGTTTCTGCAAAAACTTTAATAGCTTTGAGATGGTTGAGCAATTTACACATTAAACTAAATGTACGGTCCAATACACTATTGACACTAGACAAGCTTGGAGTAGTATATATTAGTTCTTGTCAAAGAGGTTTAGAGGGAATGTTTTCGATTTAAAAAATATATATTTAATCTTTATTTCATATTTGTTTTTGGGTGGGTTTTTTATAGGGGTAGGTGGGGCGGGGTGAATTTAGTTTTAGAAACTTGGTCAAATATTCATATACTGACTATAGAAACATGGCCAAAGAGTTTATATAATACCGACTAGAAACTAGTCAAATACTTTATATACCGACAATAAATTTGTTAGAAAACTATATATACTGCATAAAAATGTGGTCAAAGACTATATTATATACCGACTACTTTGGGAAAATAAACTTGTCACTAATAGTTCAAACTCACGTTGCACCACGAGAGAACTGGACCCTGCTGTTGTGTCCGAGTTCAGAAGCCAGCTCTGGGCTGTATTCCTTGAATTGGATACAAGTAAGAGATTCCCAGTGATGAATTGCCTCGTATATTGTACTTTGGTAGTCTGGGGCTGCAATTTAGTATGGTCACATTGGTTATTAGTAACATATCAGCATACTGTCATACACCAACGCAGATAATGTAGTCGTGAAGGTAACTACAGAACAAAAAAAAGAGAGTAAACAACATGAAGTTATATTATGTTATAGAAATTGCATATGATGTAAGTATTTCAGGAGCGAGATTGCCCCAAGTTGGTTTAACTTGTACCAAATCCTTTTCTATTGTGAATAAAATATGTTTAAACTAAACAAAGTTAAACGTTCTGAAAAAGCTTTTGCCGAACATTTTATATTGTGTTTATCTATTTGTTTCTACATTGTTTCTACATTGTAATTGTATTATATTTTATTCTCCAATAGTTTATAAATATGTGTGCATACCACCTCAGTGCATGACGTTATTAGTCCTTAGTTCATCAGTACCAATTAATTCAGTGACTGCAGGTTTACTGCAACTTAGCGCTACATGTATTGCAGGTATCCTCCTAACTTTACCAGACAACCCCAGTACGCGAAATAATCCACACACAAAAAAAAAGGTTCTAAACCCAGAAATAAAAACCAATAAAATATAATAAACCAACTACTTACGCAGGCTGGATTCGAACACGTAAAGTACCACGCTGTGCGGCCATAGGTACTTGTCCTGCGTCACTGCCTTCCTCTTGAGACGGGACCTCCCTGTCGGGCCTCCGCTGTTGATCATGGTCATCTGTTCTGGAGTCAGGATCATGTCCGACTCGAACGCGCCAGTCTCGCCCATCTCTTCCGGGGGACGGTTTGGCCGGGATATCTTCTTACCAGTCGCTAACCGTAAGGCCTTGGTGTCCAGTCGATGGTGCTGGAGATGTAAAGTATAGGATACGAGTAAGGTTCAAATGTCTTCCGTCACCATAGAGCATGCAGGTGCTGTGGGCATACTGAGATACGATTACGTATGCACTATACATTATATCCACGTATCATTTACCAATTTCAAGCTGTATCTTTATGTATGTTAAACGCATACAATCAGGGATTTTGATTTCACCATATTGACCAAATATGAGTAATAAAGGATATTCAATTAGCATACGTATTATCGCTCTTGTATCATATATAAGTTTGCTTGGCCAAATTATTTAGGTCAACCATCAGTGTTTGTATGCTTTTAAATTAAAAAAAATAATAAAGTATAATAATAATAATAATACTGTATATCTATATCGCGCTAGACTCCATGCACAAGGTGCGCGTTCAAAGCACCACACTATTACTGTAACGGTGATTGGATCAGTGTGCACTCATTACACCTCAACTTCCTGGGAGTATACAATCTAAGCTGCCATATCAGACGTCAGACGGTTAATATTCAAGATTTCATCTCATCCTACCGGGTACCCATTGACAGTTGTGTGAACTGGAGACGTGCCAATCCAAGCAATTTGCTTCAAAATCCGCAACCTACGTGTTATGTAACCGAAACTAAAATTGACAAGTTTACTTCTAGCCAAATAAAAAAGTCGTTCCTGAGATGAATTTGGTATCTATGGGTTATGAGGTAGATGTATTGAGTTTGGAAATGTTATAGCATTGTTTAGTGCATACAAAATCATTGTTTTACTACAGCAGAAAATAGGGTTGTAGGAATATAAAACCACGGAAATAGAATTTATAGAATGAATGCAATCAACCTCGATATCTTCCTTACATCCGTCGCAGGAGTGGATTAAAAATCATGTTTAATTATTACACTTTCTATTGCAGTCTAATGTTTAATAGCCAAATTATTACTAATCGTGTTCAGAGTTGTCAGCGTTTTATTGTATCATTTACCAAATGCCAATGGATTCCGACCATGATTGCAAGTTCAAGTTGAAGGTAAGTAGTGGTAAGTACACCAAGAAAAACGTTAACACTGACAGGCTATGTCACACGACAACGGCATGTCCTGCATTCAACAGGACCCCGTTATACAGCCTTGTCGGAGTTCATGGCATGGCTAGTGTTCACTGACACTGTTCACAAGCATGGTCTACTGTAAGCCAAATACTGTTACAAAACCCTACAACTTGTAGTTTATGTACTAGTACACTGTAAGTAACGGCTAGCGTGCTTTCTATGTACGATACGGAGTAACTTTAAAGGCATACTATCACAGATATGTAATGTTTTGTCTTGATTATAAAATATGAAATTTATTATAAATATCAAGTGTTGGGGACTTAGTATACCAGTAAATAACAACTTTGGCGTGTACAAATCAAACGTAAATAGTCTCAGACTGAAATTCGTTTGGCCATTATCTAGGCCAATCAACCGTAATTGTATGCATGCGTGTATTTATGTGCTAGATTACGCGAGTAGATGCCTGAATATGATTACTGTAAGACCTATATTATTACAGCTTACTAGAATTCTTAAATAATTTTGTATTATAAAATGTATTTTCGTAATCTTGACATGTGAATATAATGTGAACATTTAATTGCGCCAAATCCACGCTCAATGGATCGGTGTACACTCAATTCCTTCTCAACTCCCCGGACAGTATGCACAATGATACGAGACACGCATTAATCGTGTTTTAAGGTTGAAGTAAAACATGTATAAGTTAGAGTAAAGCAAGTATATGCCTTGTAAAACATGTATTGAAAGAGTAAAACATGTATTGACACAAATTAGCACCGATGCATTAGATCGTCGTATTCTTGGGCTAACAATGATTTTTTTTTCTCTACGACACGGATAAGGTAATAACTACTTATTTGCTATATAGCGCAGTCCCAATCCATATACAGTGTACTATATAATATATACCAAAGCGAATACTACAAGTAATCGTGTATCTCAGAAACATCAGTGCTTCACGTATGTGAATACAAATGTTACCTTAGATCGTAAACGTGCGATGTGGTCAGAAGACTTTACATGTCGGGATTTATATAGAAGGAAGGACTGTACGAATTCCTGGTTAAAGATAAGAGTGAACTTGTTTAGTGTAGCCTATGTACTAATTTAGTATTGCCATTTTCTATTGCCATGACACTGTTCTCCCTCGAACGAGCGCGCGCGTACACATACACACACACATACATGCACACACACATGCGCGCGCGCACACACACATGCGCGCGCGCACACACACACAAATTATATCCTTATTCTAATTCTTTATCTATCGTCTCTTTCTCCCCTCCCCCTCTCCCCCTCTCTCTCTCTCTGTGAATTTGTAAAGTGGGTTCGTGTCCACCGTTCTTCCCAATAAATTAAAATTATGTAAAATTAGTACAAAAGTGTGAAAGTAATAAAAACAATATCTATACTGTAGTATGCAAGTGTGACTATTTCAAGCAGCTTACCACAATAGGTACAATCACTGCCAGAGCGAATCCACCCGCAGCTGTAATCCAGATCAAAGACATTTTGCCAACACAAGTTCTTGTTCCAAGTGTTAAAAGTTTAAAACTCTCCGCGTAAAGATTGTCACCCTTGGCTATCGAGTAGGCGTCAAGTCACGTGCCTTGTTGCCTCCGCATTCCGCTGAATCACATAGGGTGTGGACAGTCGAAACTTTCATCAGTAAGTTGAAAACAGATGTCAATAAGAAATCACGTGACGAATGATTGACACCTGGGGGTCCGAGTCGAGAACATAAAATGGGTAACAACGCACCACAACATAATGCCATTAAGTAATAAAACCAAGACCCTCGACGAATGTCTATAAACCTTAATCACCTAATGCGATGAGCTGCTTCGTGCACACCAATCTGTGGATTTCATACTAATGACAACCAGTTTATTTCTTTCAACTGATCCGCATCGCGGAATGTTGAGATTCCTGTCGTTAATAAAGAAGACAGTGGATGCGTGTATACACGAACTTTATTTGAAAAAGAGCCACCAGTTGTCCATGTCTACGGTGCCTTTCTGCTAATATCTATCAAACCAAGCTAAACAAACAAGTGACCATCTTGTAAATTTACTTAAATGTATCTACATTTGTACTTGCGTCAGTCAAGAGATATTGCTACCCGATATTGGGACATATAGACTAGTATTCTGGTTGGAATGTAGCTGTTTATCTAGTACTGACACAAAGTGCCTCTCACCTCAATGTACATTTGCTTTAACTCTTATACGAGATTGCGCTTTTGTCGCTAGCCGAAGTTGACCGGCGTCAAAAGTATACCAGTCTAATTAAAATTGAATATATATTTGTTTCCGTTACGTAAACACCTCGTATAATACAGGAAATGAATTAAGATCTAAATATTAAGTAGGTTGAATTATAGCCAAATAAAAATAACCCCGAAATAGTACGGCGAACTCTTCACACGAGGTACTGTTATCCGAGACATAATCCGTCTTGCCTTTACCATGTTCGTATTGTGTCACAACAGATATATTGAAAATTTAAAATACTGCAGTAATTTCTTTTTCCAACTTGTCTTCGAATGATAAATGAGCTATTCATAATTAATAATTGTTCTCAAACATAATTGAACAAACGTCATGTAGCTCAAGCTATTATTATTAATATTTATCAAAATATGAGTGATTATGGAGTTTAACGTCGCTGCTGGAATCTTTCACCCAGTTGCGACGATTAACAAAATATCAATTCATTATCATATGTAGATAGTACAGTATATGCACGTGCATGTACATAATCTGTACATTAATGTAGACATTGGCTTACCTGTGACATGATCTCTGGAACTAGTAGACCTACAAAGTTCATCCAGAACACGCCCAAATCCACAAGTTACAGTATTGTTTGCTTTTGTATAAACCTGTCAACAACTAGGAGATAGAGGAACATACCTAAGAGGCAAATACAGATAAGGCCCCTTTATAATGTGTTAGCTGAAAAATACAGTATGTCCAAGATTGCTGTTCGATTCTGTAACCTTTGACCCTGTCACCCCTCACCATCATGACCTCTCACTGAGTTCTTCAGATTTACAACAGACATGTATGACCTTGACCAATGAATCCCGACCCTCAAAATAAACAATTCAAAGATAATATTTCAATCGGTTAATATTTTACATACATTGTCTCAGTTACTTAGTTACTTTACTAACTGCATCCGGTTTCTTATTTGCATGTATAAAATACCTAATAACAATAAACTAGTTGGAGGCCCTTTTACTACTGTTATAGCTGGACACGTCTTCTTTAACTGTCTCTCAGATATAAGAAAATGACACATAGAATCGGAAGAAGTATAACTTTTATTTAACATGCATATAGGAATGTTATCAATCCAATGACTGAAGTGATGTATGGTCACAGCAATATAAAAAAAAGATTACATTTCAATCAGATACACGCATATAATTCAGTAGATTCAATTATCAATTAAATGACAACTTAAAGCATCATACCATCTTGAATTTTCAAATATGAACACGGTGTTATGATTAATATCTTTCCAGTATTTGACTAGAAAATGTCAGAAGAATAATTGTCATATGCTGATACACATACAAATAGGATTCACTCCGCGAACTTGATAATCCAGCATACACATCACCAAAAGAAGTAGTGAGGTTATTAATAAACAGTTTAACATCTTATTATTAAGGACATAACGTTAGTGCTTATAATACCAAATGTATAAAACAAAGGAGCATACATGTATATGCATAGAGTAATATAATAAGAAGTTAAAACTAAATAAGTAAAGGTAAGTGATATGAAAGTTTTACAGGGAACGTGATTGGGGAGAGGTGGAGATGATTTGGATGAGTAACTTCAAGCTTGTTCTTGTTGTTGCTTTTTTATGGTTGCCGTTCCTGATGATTGGCGTTTCTTATGGTTGGCAGTCCGAATGGTTGGCCTTACTTATGTTTGACGTTTCGTATGGTTTGTTTCTTGTACCAGTTGTGGTTGGCATTACTTATGGTTACCGTGCCTTTTGGTTGACGTTCCTTATGATTGGCGTTCCTTATGGTTAGCGTTATTTATGGTTGGCTTCCTATGTTAGGGTATGTACACCGCAGGGTCATCATCATCTGAAAATATTAAACATGAAAGTATGTGTTCACTTGATGCATTCAATTCCTGGAAAGAAACAATTATACTATATCAGTATCACTTCACCGTCGAGATACACAATAACATCCCTGAATCGGATCAACGAGGTAAAGACACATAATAGTATATAGTTGACTCCAAACATATTCTAACATAATGTTAAAACTTTCTATGGAGCAATCTCGTAGTTTTGCGTAATAACCATAACAATACTTAAGAAAGTCTTATCGCATTATTCATGTAACCTGGATAAGTGTTTGTTTTTTAATAAACTAGTTTTACTTTAAAAACCAATGCTCACTATACAACGCTCATATTTGGGTAAACTATATTGGATGACAGAACTTCTTCCAAAAATAATAAATACGCACATAACGATAAGGGGAATAATCAGCGCCAGATAAATTGGTATAGGAATTACCTCAAAAGTTAGATCAAAGGATTTGTGTATAATCTATCTCGGAGGCATTACTCTTGGCACTGACAGAATGTTCCATTGAGCTGGTTTTGCCTACAATCAGCAAATACACATTCCTTTAGTATTACAGTTAATAATCTAATTGGCAATCGAGAAAGTCAAGTGCATTTCTGCTAAAGTTTATGTAATACTAATCTTTATGTTAATATGTGAAACCACTCTGTTAATAGCAACCATCCACACGAATCCTGACATTGTAATTAGAGATATTCTCGTAAAACAATGAAAGCATTACAGAAATCATATCCAGTCATCGTATCTTCCAGAAATGCCAAACCATATCTTGGGCAGAGACTGCACACTATTCTTCCATCGTTGATGACATGTTGGTGTTTAGTCCTATATCATAGGTACTAGTATATAGACAATATATATTTCTATTCAGGTACTTTTCTACAATATAAAAGGAAACGTCAACATAGATCTATGAAGGGCTCTTGTGGAATGACACTGGTTGAGATGCAGTTTTGCGAGTTGTTCTAGTATCGCTTAGCGCAGCTCCGTTCAAAATGTGACATTTCAAAGTATATCCTTTCACGAAACTCTCTTATCTGGTAACGCTCTCTTAGCAGTGTATTAACTTTCGGCAAAGAGAGCCCTACCAGTCTCTTAGTGGAAAAGAGAGCTTCGTGAAAGGATACCCAAAAGTATAACATTTCAAATTACTAATAATACTAATAACAGAAAACTTTAGTTCTCCCACCTTCAACTTCAAACAACGGGTGTATTCCTGCATCGTACCTCACACAATATTATTAACAGGCTTGTCCACGTTGAAGTACAAGTTAGAAGTGCACTTGAATAATATAACATCACGTGATCAACGCAACTGTGACGTAATATACGCAGGAATTCTCGCGTTTGAATTTGAATGTGGAAAACTAAATCTCTCAAAAATGTTGATCTGTGGCCCCACTCTACCCTTACTTGCAGTGTTATTTACTAAATTCAAGCAGGCCCATTTGCTTGTGAGATCAATAAACTGCAAATGGAGTAGCGCATTGAGTTGCCGCTACACATCTTATTCAATTGACACAAATCCAGTCAAAATCTTTGCGAATGTGACGGCGATTTTGCACAAAAGATGGCTTCGTTTCCGAATCGTATCCGAGTCCTACATACTAATCATTCACGAAAATGGATTCCTAGCGCATTGTGACTTAAAACAGAAGTATCGGTCATTTCCGAAAGGGTTCATGATCTGTCAAATTGAAACTAACGCGATTCTTCGTGTATTGTGCATGTTTAGGAAGGTGATAGATTATACCACTGATTATGCTATATTCCTGAACTTACCAGGTGCTGCATAATACTGTGGGTTATTGTAGGATTTCTCGACACTTTCTGGCAACATGTATCTGGGGCCACTGACAACGGATGTAGCTTTGGATGACATGTACACGGGAACGTCGAACGATCGCTCCGGCATCGCAAAACTTTCCGGATATAAATTTGGCATTTTCATGGACTGTCCATATCTAAAAGATAACAAATGTGGTTAGGTCTTTATGCTCACATGGTGAATTTGATTTGTAGCAATGAAATAGTTGGTAATACTTTCAATAAATAGATCTACAGTGCATCTGACAATCTGATTTGATTGATTACAATATATTTTACTGACTCAAATTCAACAGTGGAACACTTATAGTGGTCCTCATCTTAATCTGATTGGTTCATTCGACCAAAATTGCTGTCAATCATTAATTTTTATATGTTTGACACCCCAATTCTTTGACATCATTTTATACTGTGCATAGATTAAAAGAAATTACATGTAATATTTGAAAGAGTAATTCTTAATTTCATTTATTTCCCCTAGATTTATAACCATGAACCAATTTAAAAGGATGGAACAAATATGTCCAAATATCATGTATCTCAGAAAAACAAATAAACTATGTGAATATTAAGCAATATTATTACCCTTTCCGTCTGATGATGCAAACAACGATTAGGATTATTAGAAGAAGTACTCCGAGAATACCGACGACAATACTGACGATAGTTACCGTCTCCTGTTTAGAAACGCTTTCAGCATCTGCATATAGAGAAGGACATAATAATAATAATAATAATAATCATAATAATAATAAAATAAATATTTGTATAGCGCATAAATCCAGCATAGAGCTGCTCAGATGTGCTTTGTATGAGTAAACAGGAACAATCGTCAGAATACAGAAGTCGAGACTATCTAGTTGTCAAATGCCTGTTTGAATAACAGTGTCATAAGTCTGGTTTTAAAAGCACAATTGTTCAA
>JAULBP010096912.1:0-20125 GCA_032355345.1 Lepetodrilus pustulosus
AACCATATGTATTATAATTATACGAATTTCAGGATACATGAAATACATACAACACACGAAAAATGTGGTGCTGAATTCTAAAGGTGCTCTGCTAGTCCATGAATTGCTTCAGTGTGACGTCATATAAATCCGGCAAAATAGCCGTTCATTGTGACGTCGCTGGACTGGCTCCCACTGCTAATTAATAGGCACAGCACAACATACATCACAATGAAATCGACATGCGAGGTACATTGAAATATGGTAAATAAGTCGATACTCATCATCCAGTCAAAATATGACATTCTTGTGTGAGATAACTAAGATAAATATAATTATTTTTAAAATAATGATGATTTATCATCATCAGTGATCACTTATCAATGTCAGCAATGTGCCACTAGAAATGTTGAAACAGGAACATAAACTGAAACGCAATCAACCCAATAAACATGTATCTCAAAACAAAGGATACACTTTTCAAATGCCGTGAGTTTCCCTCTTATCACATCATCGTCGTCTGCTTTATCGTTGCCTTTTGGAAGAGTCTCGTCTTTTTCTACTTTTTCTGAAGTCTTGGAGACTTCGGCGTGAATTATGCACAAACAGAATGCGAGAAGTAGACCCACATATATCACTACAGACCGTGAAAGAACCATGTTGGACAAGATGCTGCATAAAACAGCAGAACAAGTATCAGATTTGTCACATTGTTTTCATCCAGCGAAGGTAACACGTGGATCGGGGATTCCCTTCCTGTTGCCAAAACGAGACCGGAAATAGTTCATGTACGTCATTTGCAGGGAATTCCCCAATCATGGCTGACGTGGAGTTCCTGACCGATCAAGTAAATCAATTTATTTTTCGCATTATGTGAAACTCACATGTTTCCTTGAATGTCTACATGATGTTAGAAGCTATTTTGCTGTTTTAGTGATGATTTTATATGTTTGTATTGTAGTCAGAGTGGTAGATATTGTTGAATGCATTTTGCGATTTTATTGTACCAAGTTGTTAGACGAGCTCAGTTTTCGTGCCGACAAACATTTGTTGATGTAGATCATTTGCTTTTATTTTGGCTATATACCACGGCAAAAACTTATTTTTAATTATATATGGGGATATTTACATTAATTTGTAATGATGGTACATGATGCATGTTCTGGTCTTTCTCTCAGTAAGCATGGCAAGTGTTGGTAAACAAGTACAATGTGAATGTACAGACACAAACACAATGATACAAAAATAATGGATTATATAAAGCCTGTAGGAGAGTCCGAGACTTTGAGCATTTCTCTGAATGATCTCTCAGCAAGCTGAATTATCTTTAAGTTTGCCATCCTTAAGTCCATGCATAGTATGTTCATTACTTTAAAAGAAGTGAATTAAAGTTTGTTAGATAAAGGATGGTTTAATAATTTTAACAATGTTAACCCTTTGCTTCCATAGGAAGTGGAAGTACCCCTAGAGGGGGAGATCTCCATCCCAGGAACTGCCAAGTCTGATGAAGATCTGTCAACACTGGATGAACCTGTCAAAGAAACAATTGTATGTATTATCATTATTTTGTAATTATGAAGTGAAAATAGCATGTTGATAAACTGGTGAGTGGTTTATGCTTTGACACACCATGATGCACCATAATATAACATATCTACAGTAATTATTTTATTTATCACTCATGATAATATATCAGATAACCTAACGATCGCTCTCACACAATGATTTAATGTACAATCATTTAACTGATTAATTGCTTTTTCCACTTCAGAAAAGAGACTTAAAAGCAGTTGGATCCAAGTTTTTCCATGTGTTGTACCCAAAGACAAGTTTCATCCTCTTAAAAGAATGCAAGTGTTTCAGAATTTAGTGTTCAATGCTGTTCATGGTGTTTGAAAGATAAATACTTAAGTAATCATGATCCATCTTTTTTTTTTATCAAACTGTTAAACAAAAGACAAGTATTGATTTATTTTATATGTACTGTATTGCATACTGTATAAGGGTGACATTATAATGAAACATTAATAAATGCTAAAATGCTTAGAATTGTCTTTTTGATCCATGACATGATTAAAAATTATGAACTCATGTTTACACTTTTCATAATTCTATGCACAATGTGACTGACTATATTGCCATACTGTATGACATACAATGTAGATTCAACTTTTTACAGGTATATTTTAATTTTTCTTTTCAGGGGACTTGTGGGGTCCTCTCATTCTGTGTGTCTTTATGGCTATGTAAGTACCCAATCAAGCAGTATGGCATTTTTTCTAAACCTTTTATTATCTGCTAGAGGTAAGCAGGTATGCACAAATACTCTAGAGTAATGATACTATTATTCTAATACTTTTAATGAAAAAAAAAAGCTAAATGAAAAAGAGGTTTCATTATGCCAAATTATGCTTGCCCAGGCCATTTCTCCCATTGCTAAAGGTATCTAAATGCGAGTATAAATTCATAATTTTTGTTATTTGTATCACTACTCAGTCGAGTAAATTTTATAGTTCCTTTATATCCATGACAAATCATAACTGAAATGTGGTATATTATGATCTGATAAGAGATAATAATAAAGATAATAATACTTTGTTACCACGATTACCTGCTCAGGGTAATTGATGCCCATCAAAGAAGTAAATAAATCATCAAATACAGTGTCCCCTCGATATAACGCAGCATTTGGGGTCCATGCCATATAGTACCACGTACAGGTAAATAACAAAAATAAAAATGGGATCCACGTCTGACTCTGCCTTATATCCGAATCCTCTGTATCGAACAGCCTTATATCGAGGAGACATTGTAGTTACATCTAGCATGGTTCAGATGACCAGTGGTGACCACTGAGTCACCAACCAATAAAGTGTGTAGGACCAGTGATGACCACTGAGTCACCAACCAATAAAGTGTGTAGGACCATTACCTCCAATGTATTGTCACAAAGATAGGAATGCCTTCTCATAGTGATGCACATTTGTTGTCACTGTTTTCAGGATGTTGCAAGGCAACGACACTGTTGACAGTATGCAGTCTGGCAATCCACAGTTTGCCGAGGTGTTCGTCATCTACTGGGCTGGCGCGGTCATCGTCACGCTCAATACCAAGTTGTTAGGAGGCAGCATGTAAGAATTATTCCCACCCAGATAGTCTTATTCATGATGTCCTCCATGAACAATTACATGTATAAGCAAATCTAGATTTCAGGAGAATAAGCTTTTCAGTGTGTCCTTTTGTATGCACTTTATTCCAGTCTGTAGAAATAACATTAACGTTATTGACAGAATGTTGAAAGCAGTTCTTTTTTAAATTTGAGAATTAAAAGAAAATACATTCTTTCAATTTCACACTCTGAAACCAAGATCTTTGTAAAGAATTCTCTGTTGAAGTTATATATAATTTCCTGAAAGTTTAAACTGCATTCTGATTAATTCTGTTGTCTTTTTTGTTTCCAGCTCATTTTTCCAGAGCGTGTGTGTGTTAGGGTACTGTGTTCTGCCCCTGGCTATTGCCCTCATCGTGTGTAGAATAATACTGGCAGTAGGCTCTGACACAGCGGGGCTCTTCATCGTCAGGTCCATCTTCGTCCTCGTGGGATTTGCCTGGTCAACATTTGGTGAGTTGCGGTCCAAAACTTCAGTCATATTTTCTGTCGGTTTCCAGAATTTCTGAAAATGCATTCCATTGTTTCTAAAAAAAAAGATATTTCCAAATTGCAATTTGGCTTAACATTAACTTGTTTCATTTGTAAAACTTCAGTCATATTTCCTATCCTCAAATCCAGCATTAATGAAATTCCATTATATTGTTCCTAAAAAATATTAATTTTGTTTTGGCAATTGAAATTTTGATTAAAATTAACTCGTTTCATTTGTAAAACTTCAGTCATATTTCCTATCCTCATATCCAGCACTTCTGAAAATACATTCCATTGTTTTGTATCCAATTGCAATTTTGGTTTAAATGAACTTGTTTGATTTTTAAGATATCACAGACTAACCATTGATCTTCCTTTGTTCATTTTAGCCTCAACGGCCTTCCTGGGAAACAGTCAGCCTCCCAAAAGAAAATATCTTGCCGTCTATCCCATCTTTCTCTTCTACTTCGTCATCAGTTGGCTCATAATCTCCCACAAAGTCTGATTGATGCATGTGGCCATGTAGTATTTATTGTCATTGCAATGTGGTTCACAGGGATTTGTAAAGTAGATAATACTCGTGGAATCACTACAGAGACACCCCTTACTGTGATTGGTCAGTTTTCTTTTTACTGAATCACAGGCTGAAAAACTTGTGGTGTCACCTTAAGCAAGTGGGTTAGTTTGACTGCCTCTGTGCACTGAGCAGAGAATGGGTACCCGGAAGGATGTGATGAACATATGAATGATAACTTTCTAGCGCCATAACGGCAGCTTCGGTTGCATACTCCTCAGGAGTTGAGAATGAATTGAGTGCACACAGATCCATTGAATAGCGTAATAATGTAGCGCTATGAGCATGCTTTCAAGCATGAATTTTGCACAATATAAATTTTCACATTATTATTATTATTATTATTTATCATTATTATTATTATATTTATTATTAATTAAATTTTTTAATTATTGATTGTTTTTATTTTGCCGTCCAGGCCCCGAGATTACGAAACAGTCTAGTTCAGTGTTGAGACATCCTGTGTTGCTTACCTTAATATTTGTTAACCTTTTATGCGTAACTTAGAACCAAGATTACTAATCATCTGCGAGTACAATTTCAAGCTCAACTCCAGGTTTTGTTCACAAATCCCCATATATAATTTGAGTTTGAGCATTAAATCGTACTCAAAAGTCTGTAATTTCAGGACCAGGGTATTCTTTCACAAAGCTCTCTTATTCACTAAGAGACCATAGTGCTCTCTTTGCTGATAGCTAATGCACTGCAAAGAGAGTGCTATGGTCTCTTAGTGAATAAGAGAGCTTTGTGAAAGGATGCCCTGCAATACCAAAATGAAGTAAATTTGAAATTTAAGGAATGGACATGTTTTAAGAACAAATTGTATGTTTGTGCCTCAAATAACAAAAAAAAATTCCCAGAGGGTATTAAAAATGTGTTCTTGTCGTGCATGACACTTTTCAGGACAAATATACATTTAAATAGTGATGCAATGGGTGTTATCTGCTTTGCAAGTCGCTGCAATATGTTGGGCATATAGATTGGTTGGGGTAAGTGTGTGAAGAAGAATGTGTATGTGTTCGGGGGCGGGAACATTAAAGGCATATAATCACAGATTTCAATGAGCGCATAGCACTATATTTTTCAATCATCTGTGATAGTGTGCTTTTAAACTAGGGGTGGGTATAATTTGTCGGGTAGTGATGTGAGAATAGTGTTAATGCGTGTGCTTGTGGAAAAAAATATTTAATGATCATTGATTATTATGTCAACCCGTTGGCAAATAGCATTTTGAATTTGAATTTCATTCATGTTCATCCATTGCATGTTTCAAAATACATGTATAATATTGTCCTGCTTGATGCTTACCATAATGCTCCCATTAACTCTAAAAGCCTGTAATATTCTTAATTAATTGCCAGAAATAATTTATTTGTGAACTAATTAATTGTCAGAAATAATTTATTTTTGAACCTATAATTATGAAACTGCCCTGTTTACTTTCCCATCTGCTTGTGTGCGTGCGTGTGTGCATGCGTGTGCTTGTACTGTGTGGAAATCAAATAATTCAATTTGGTTGTCCCTAAATATATGAACATGTATAACTGTCACTGTTTATAATTTTATCCCTCCCTAAATATATGAACATTGATCATTTTCAATGTTCATATTTTTACCATCTGAAACCGATTTTATCTAATATTTATCGTTCCTGTTCAAATTAATAGGTGCATTACTGTAACCTTTTCACAGCTCAAACATTCCTTCAAGTTATCACTATGAACAGTTAACCCTCTGCCTGCTGGATTCGGCACATACACTGCTGTTTAGGGCATCTCTGGTTGCCTGTAGCAGGGAGAGGGTTAAGGGGGAAACTTATGACTAGTTAATGTGCATGTACTAACTTTAGGACCAATTAGCGACTAATGGATACATCATTCATAGGGTCAGTATCAGGTTGATCTTCATTATTACTAACAGAATATATATTAATATGCATTATTGGACTCTTCGCAAATGGGTGAAAGATTCCCGCAGCGACATTGAACTCCATATTCACTCACTCGCATTATTTGAGGGCAAATTGAGAATTGGTGAAGATTGTATTAGGTTTTTGTTTGTGTATATCCAATATTGTGTAAAATAGTGATGCAATGTTGACTAATACATGTAGTAAGTATATGTATACGGCATAATATAAAACTTGTGTACTTTATACCAGTGATCAAAGTTGTTATCCACTCAACTGCTCAAGTTTAGTAACATTTGACCTTTATGACTGGTAACTTTATAACTTTGTTTTTAATTTTCCATTACAGTAATAAATGATAGTATGGCATTTAAGATTACCTGGTAAGCATAAATCTCTAGAAAATTGGGCAAAGCTGCTTTTATATAGTGTTGTGTACTTGTTAATTAAGATGAAAATATATGTTAGTATTTTAATTCTATGGAGATTGAAATAAAGTCTGAAGAATCCAAATTTATTTTATATACATATATATATGAAGGCATAGTTATTATGAAATAATTGCATACATTTGCATTGCACTGGGTTATCTAATCATTTTATATGATTTGTCATTTTGTGTTGGACTTTAGAACCATTCTCAATATTATTTTTCGATCGCATTATCATTTGTGTTTTATAGCAGGAAGACATCTGCAAAAACTCTAGCACTGGATAAAAATGCACTGCAAAAGTAGATATGGCATTTTATCATATGGGTATTTAGTCATGCTAAGACTGTTATGACTGGAATATTTGGCTGTAAACTCTCACAACTGTGGTCCACGCTCCGTATGCAATACTAGTACACTAGCTGCTACTTGTCCCTAACCCAGCTAACCAGGGCACTGTACAAAACTAGGTAACTCTAACTCTAACCGCCAGTAACAGATTATGAAAAAAAATCTAAATGCACATTTCCAACTGCTACTCACCTCACAGCAATCATAACTGTGTAATTTGCACTACTATAAAAAAAAACAAGCCAAATAATAAACAAGTTGGATTTTGGATTTTGGAAGTTGTCTCTGCAAGCCATTATTGCAAGGAAATGCTGTAGGACACAGCTTGCAGATATGGCAGCAGATCTTTCTCTACGAGCTGTTTTTCAAAGTCTGCTACTGACTTCAGCCATAGACCATTGGTATGGTTGTAGTTACGAGTTCCTTTGGATTATACCATTTTGTACAAGAGAGCCCATTAGACACCAAATAGAGCATGATTGTGATTTAATCCATCGGAGAGAAAGATAATAGTGCTCTTTCTTTTTTTCTGTTTCAGTCTGTGATACTATTGAATAATTCCAAGTGTTTTCTGTCATACATTATGTTTGCATTTTCACCTCTGACTGTACATAATGCTGTATTTCTGTGTATATAAGAATTAATATTAAATTGAGCATTATGTTATGCTGTGGATATGTATTTCAAACTTTCACAAATGGGAATAAAAAAAAAGTTTTTCCAATATGAATGAAAATACTGCTGTCTTTGTAGTTTATTCGCTTGAAGCGTTCGTATAATATTTTATTTCCAGCCTGAAAATGCTACTGGAAATCATCTCTAAATATAGAGCTGTGTCATACAAAAGGTTGAAACCACGCTTCCATTCAGTGTCCGCCTATCAGATTGGGATCTTTTTTATATTTATACACTAGTATTATAAGTTTCAAATATTACAATATCTTGATATAATAGTTATGATTGTCTAGAGATATGTATGCAATGCCAACACAATAAATGCAGAAGTTTGGCATTTACATGTACATCTTTATTTTATTCTATTAAAGGAAAATGACAATACTATCAGTTAAATTCTGTATTCTCAAGTTTGTTCAGATGCATTAAACTTCAATATATCACTGTTGAAGAAAACCCCTCTTACTACACTTTAACAAATCGTCAAACTAGCAAACTAAAAGCTGGGCAAGATGATTCACTGGCATTGCGTGCAATAAATATCCACATGGTACTAAAATCCCATATTGCACTAAAACCAAGAGTACTAATATCCATAGTGATATAAAATCCATAGTGTACTAAAATGGTGTCTGGGGGAAGAATTCATCGAGAACATAGCGGAAAATATTCAATTCTTTTCATTACTGTCAAATTAACTGTCCCATATAAATGTCCTTGAACAGGACCGCTCTAGAGCGCACACAGACCGCTCGCTCAGCGTAGACAGATAGCCCATGAATCTCATTTCCATCGATCTAGTCTTTAGTGCACTAACAATCCACTGTTTGGCAACCGTGGCATTCTCAAAGATTTTAGAAAGAAAGCATGAAAGGATAGCTATTCAGGAAATTCACTTGGATATGGATATCGGGCTAGATAATAGTAGATGCCTCTAGCGCGGTTCTAGCTAGATGGATTAAAGTGATGGATAGCGTGACTGCAAACGGAAAGAATACCTAGGACGACTTGAACAAATAGAACTTAAAATTAACTTTATCTCTACGTGAATTCAATCGGCACAACGCTTTTAAATGCATGCATGATTTAATTAAGTTTTCAAAACGTTATTACAAGTAATATAATAAATACATGGGGTTTTTAGAAGGTCATTATGCAGTATAGTTTTAACTAAAACTTTTTATAATGTCATTACGGTAAATTATCGGACTTTTGAACCGGTAACCAGCATCAATCTTTTTGACGCAATCGTAAGGTGTGTTGTATAGTGCTAGTTGTCATCATTGGTTTGTCAGTATCACCCACAGGTCAGTGTTACGGGTGTTGTAGATTTAACCATGTCATACTGATGGCTATGCTATGCACTGGATTAATCTTGAAAGTTGTTCTAAGCCCAACTTACATAAAAAAGCATGTATGTGATCATGGAACTGAGAAATGTGTTCATACTCGATGACTTCTCTGGTAGGCCCGTTGAGAAACAGGTGTAGGCTACACTTGGTAGAACTAACATAAAAAATGTAATCCTTCTCGAAACAGTTGTATTCAACTTAATGCACAAACCTGACGATATACATATTAGGCCTATAATAATCAAGTGTTATATGACATTTTCTTTCATATAGCCGGTTCTTGCTCCATTGGCATAGACGTACGTGATGGCTCGACATAACTGTGTTCTATAATATAGTATGTATTAGAAATATGTGCCCCAACCACATTTAGGCCTATACGTTAGCATTTTACGACGTCGAATATTACCGGGATATTACACATTGACCAACAAATACAGTCTGCTTTTATTAAACAATATGACAGATGTATCTCTGGAATAGAAGGTCATGACGTTTGCTTTATCTTCTTCTTCTTTCTTTCTTTTTTGACATCCCAGCTACTGGACTGTTATCCAGTTGTCAACCCAATTTTGGTTCAAACGAATTTCTTCCTCTCGCTCATGTTTATTTGATGCCGTTCATACTCATTAAATCCCATCGTGTTCTTTCCTTCATTTCCCCGACGGCCATAAGCCAGTGGTGCATGGCGCGAATCACGGTTGCTCTGAACGTATTATCGGGCTCTGAGAAAATGGCCTAACTCACGCCACCGTCATATAAAAACCAAATCAGACTGGATCTTGGGATGATATCCACGTGATTGACGCGAAGGAGCAGGCCATACGATATTTAAAGCAAATTAATAAGGTTTCTAACTCGGGGATTTGGACGTATCCGTGTGAAATAATGTTGCATTGCGATAACAGGAAAGGGAACCATGGTTAAAGCACTGTTTTATTGACAGAATTGCCCACCAAATACTTCCCCACTCTTGCAAGCTTGTGTAATGCTATTAGTACATCGCTTTGATCTATTATTATCGATACGTATCACTAAAATGAGTTATGTATAAAATAATATCTGAAGTCGATATCTCAATATGTAGACGACAATTATGATTCAGCAAATTACATATATTCGTTATTTAAATTATAACGTGTTCGTAGATTCTATTCTTATAGTAGGCCTATACTATATTTGCACTTGATTGAACAGTTTTTATTCTTATTCGTTGTTGCCAATACCATGATCAGCATTGTCATACATCCAACACGTTTTAGCCAAGTCCATGTTCGATTCCAATGACACGTGTACAGTCTATACACAGTATACAGGCCTAATTATTCCGATACCGGTACCACCACATCGACTGAGGCTTAATATGGAAATATACGGTTGAAGTTCCGAGGAATTCCTCAGTCTTCGAGAGGAAGTGGTCTTTACGACTCCCCGCGGATACTGAAATGCCGCGTTACCGTTGTCAGAACCAGAGGGAATTCACCACCGTCATATATATTCATCTCGAATAGCAATATTCGCTGTGGACCGACTGGGTCAGTGGAATATATTCGATTATTCGGACGATGGCTTATAATGATTATTAACGTTCTTACATAGCTAACGTTGTGATAGATATAAGACAGTTCTTTGCGTAGAAGGCAAGTGAATGTTTTATGTTTGTCAAGAAACGAATTAATGTTGAATTTAAAAATATATTTGCATATCTAAGAGAGGAATGCATCATTTTCGTGTTAATGCAAACGCAGATGACTCAAATATTTATCGTGCACCGACACATTAGGGTATTAAATCGAAGAGGAGCCAACATGGAATGTACTTTATAACCATCGACTCTGTGCCATACACGAGAACATCACTTATATTTAATAAATAAAATATAATTCCCCAATTTACTTAGCGTGATATAATATGCCCTGAACTATTATTACTAGAATGTAGTTAAAGCACCAAGCTGAAGTAAATATATTACTTTCATGTTTAAATCTTGCAACATGCTTCATTAACGGTTTCCCCCAAAGTTAATTATAACCCCTATTGCTTTTATTATTTAAAAGTAGTTTTCATGAGAAAGTTACTTTAATAAATGTAATTTACAATACAGAGAAATTTATTAAATCGATTTGTCTTGGTTCTAATAATGAAAATGGGTAGTTGTGTAACACCCTGTTCTATATTCTGGTTCCTATATAACATAAACTGATTAGGACAACACCTTTAATGCTTTTATTTTAACATTGGGTGTATCAGCTTTATATTTGAAATAATTAAAATGAATAAATGTCTTAACTCAGACAATACCTGTCCACACTGAGGCACTACAAATCCTATCCCCAAATAGATCTGATGTAATGTTATAATGCACATTATGAATATTCAATATTACACAAAGTCCAGATCAGATGTTTAATGTTCTCTTCAGTGTGAAATCTTCCAAGTGTAATACAGATCATGGGTGAGCTATTGATTTTGGCTTTGAAAAACCACAGCAATGTGTCCTTGGTTTCAGGATGAAGATGTTTGATACAAGGAGATTCTCTCATTCCTTGCCTTTGGCTGGCACTTGTCAGAGAACTTCTTCATCACCGAGCATGGCTTTGACAAAAAACGTGTACTTCTTTGACGGTTGTGACATTTCGAAAGAAAATTTCACTTGATAGGAGCAAAACCATAATCACATTCTTAAAGGCATTGGCTGTGTTTTGTTCTTGAAGACATTAAATATTTATGGCTGTAGTGAAAATGCCAAATTGCTATACAGCAGTGTGTTAGGGAGAATTGTGAGGTTTCTGAATTAACGCTTGACGTGAAGCATTGGAGATCCTGACAGAAAATATTGCTAATGTAAAAAAGTTTATTCAGTGGTTTAAGAGATCGCTCTCAAGATCCCTCACTGACAGTATGAAGTAAATTTTTCTGCAAATACAAATTGTCTATACCAGTTGATCCCGAAGGTTGTTCTAACATATATATATATATGTTGTCTGTACCTATTTATCTTGCAGATGATTGTCTTGCATCTGTTGATCCAACAACCATGTACAGTATCATATTGTATAGAAATATTTCCAGCAGATATAAATTGTCTGTACCTGTTGATATAGCAGTTGTTCATCATGTTACTTCAACAAATATATATATTGTCTGTACCGTTTGTTCTTGCAGATGGTTGTCATGTACCTGTTGTTCCGACAAACATGTATCATATTGTACCGGGTATGTACCTGCTGTCCTGTAAGATGCTCCTGCGGATAACTATAGTCAGTACCTGTTGGTCTTGCAGTTGACTATTACACGTGGTTCCACCAAACAGATTGTCTGTATCTATTGTTCTGGCAGATGGTCATCATGTACCTTTTGTAGCAACAAACATGTATTGTGCAGGTGTACTGTTGTTCTGGCAAACATTGCTACAGACCTGCACCTGTTGTTCTAGTAGATACTGTTGGTTCTGTCTGACAATTACCACGTGTACATATTGTTCTGTTATACAACCACCAGATGCCTCTGTTGTTCTGGCACACAATGTTTGTACATACCTGTTGTTCTGGCAGATATTGTTTGTTCTGTCAAACAATTACCACATGTATATATTGTTCTGTTATACAATTACCATACGTACATATCACTCTGTTATACAATCATCAGAAGTACCTGATGCTCTGGCAGACCATTTTAAAAATTAATTCAAAAATAATAATTCAATGTTGCTTTCACTCTGGTGCACAACAGCCTAATATCTCAACATCTGGATTTCAGACTTGCAGCATGTCAAATCAAACGTGACACATGGCAGCTAGATGCTTCAGGCACTAATTCTAGTTGCAAGTCATATCTGTAGAGGAAAAACAAGTCTGGTTATTCTAACTTCTACCGCTGCTTACCCAGATGTGAAATTCATGGTCATGTAGCTATAACAATGACCAGTCTGGCATCAAGATTACAAATCTTTTCTTATTATTGATTTTAGTACAAACACAAGTTCAACTCAAGGGTTTGTTCACAAATCACAATAATAAATTTGATCCTCAGCATGAAAACATACTCCAAAAGTTTCATAATCTCGGGACATGGTTGAGACAAAAACCAACAAGAAATGGTGGACTTCAAGCAAAAGGTGTCGTAAATTATGGCACGTCTTCTGCAAATACCTTTATACATGGAAACAATGATAATGAACATATTGGTCTTAACATATGGATGCTTGATCGCTTAAAGAAAATATGTGATTACATACGATAGGATCATATACAAGGAGCATTACGTAGTACATATCTCTATTGCCAATGAACAAAATTACTTATAACAATACTAATTCTACAGTGCCATGGGCAAACCAATCTATGATTTCTTTTCTACAAATGCTAAACAAAACATTTTCTTATCATATATCTGTACAATATGTTATCATTTATCATGTCGAATGGCAATCACAGTTTGAATGAATAAACTAAATTCTATACATGTTGATATGAAGTATTGCATGTGTTCAACTCAGTAAACATGTGAGCACTGTTGTTTCTGTACCATGAGAACACAAGAAATATATTTCCAGTAAAACCATCCCACTATACATGCACTAATTATATATGTTCAGATGAGTCCATCTTACGTTATTGACATATACAGTGTCCCCTTGATATAACGCTGAAATTGGGGTCCATGACATACCCCCGTGTTATAGTACCCACCTTATACGAGAGTACAGGTAAATAACAAAAATAGAAATTGGATCCACGTCTGACCTCGCCTTATATCCGAATCCACTGTGTATCGAACCGTGTTATATCGAGGGTGCACTGTATTTAATATAATTCACAACTAATAGCACATCTCTTCCATACCAATCTATTAATTATAACTTGAATTTTATGCGACATGATTATTCATGATAAAATTATATATCAAAATTGATCTTCCTATATCAAACAATATGCTTCTAGATGAATTTTCAATGATATTACTATTTAACTTTGAATTTCCACTATTTCATTGACTGACAATACCAAATATTTCTAATAAATACGACAAATAAGCATTTCTTTGACTAACAAATAACCATTGAAATTTTAATAAATACGAACATGCAAATAAGCAATGTCTTCTCTCCTTTCACACTACAAGGCATGCATTCGTTTGGCACGGACAGTCGCAAACAGACAACACCCAGCATCTGAACACTCCTGCTAATGCGGAGAGTATTTGTCACTGTTCCCTGTGTTTTCTCTCCAAGACAGCAGGCATGGATGCTCCGTGGAGACTTCAGAATACTGTGAGCAGAGCAAACACGCCGTACACCAGAGCACAGGGGTATGCTACCAGTAGCTGTTGCTGATCCAGAGCGAGAGCGGAGACAAAAAGTTTTGATGCCGATAGACTGCACCAAATAACTGTAGTCACCGTTAAAACTATACCCACGATGCCTCTGGAATTAAACAAAAATTATATCAGTTAATATATCTTTAAATGCCTCTGAGGTTAAAACATGACATGAAATACTTAAAAAAAATATGAGCTTTGAAATATAAATCACCTGCAAAAATATGTGTACATGAAAGAGCAAACAAATTCGTAGGCAATGTTAAAAAAATATGTAAATGTTTGCACTGTGTATTCCTTCAAAATAAGAATTCATTCAGGAAGAATTGTCATCGTCAATGAAATTCCATAGCTCTTTCAGCTGTAGGTTATTCTCTCCAATAATAATATTTCAAGGGGCAAGGGTCTTAACACCACCAGGGTCTCAGATGTTTAGAATAAATCAACTCTGTAAAATTGGAGAGAGAAAAAAAGGAATTGAAAAAATAAGCAGCATTTAAAAAGTGTTCAACCCATCTGTGATGGAAGACAACATAAGGTGGAGACATTCCACTGGCAGATGTCAAAGATGTTCCCAGACCTTTGTCCTTGTTGTCTAGGTGATGCAGCTGTATATAGCCAATCAGAAAGTAGGACAAATTTAAATATGGATGTGATTGGTCAATGGAAGCCATGGTGACATATTCCTGGAGCATGAAAGTGTGGCTTACAGTGACTTAGCCACAAAGCCATATGTGGTCTTCACCTGGGTAGCAGATTACGAGAGTCTCAGTGAGGCAATGCGTGGTAAAGCACTGGAGGACTTCCCACAGACAAATCCTTAATTAGTGGGTAAAAAGGTTGAAAGTCTTGAAAACAAAAACAACTATTTCCCTCAATTTTGACACCTAGGATCCTTTAATTGTCCCCATATGATGTTCTTAAACCTAACAGATTGTGAGATGTCCTACATACAACCAAGAAATAATGCTATGATAAAATGCATACATGTATTAATGAATGTTTGTGAATGAAACAAAAAACTAATTGTAATTCTATGAGAATATCTTATAGCTCTGCATTGATCTGCGACACATACAGTTAAAATATTTAACATATATATATATATATATATATGTACAGTGTCCCCTCGATATAAATCTGAATTTGGGGTCCATGACATATGGCTTTATGGCCTTATAGAACAAAAATAAAAATGGGATCCACATCTGAACCCGCCTTATATCCGAATCTGCTCTGTATCGAACAGCATTATATCGAGGGTATATGTCAACATGACACCTTTGCAATAGACTTGCCATAGTCTCAGAGGGTGAAAGGAAATAGTTTAAACATAAATCGTATTGATTGGCGGTATAATATTTATATGAAAAGAGCCTCTGAAATGCTTTACCCCTGTTCCCCAGCAATCTAGACTTGCTTAACTGTTCTAGGGGAATATTTTCAATGGGAGTATTTGGGTGAGAACAGGGTGTGATATAGACTACCTTTGTTTATGCTGAAACTGACAAAATAAAAGAATTTAACCCAGTAGATACAAGATATCGCCCTCTGTATTAACCCTTAAAGGACATCAACATGACATGCTAACGATAAGAGGAAACACTTTTTTGTCAATAATTTATCGCACATGCCACAGTTTTGTTGAAATTGTATGCATTTAGATATCATAGCTAAAAACTAGAGCCGAAATTATCTAGCAGAAACCAGGTCCGGTTTCACAGAATAATTATAATGCTATGAAAATTGTAGGTCTTATACATGTAAACGGAGTTATGACTCTCGTACCACTACAATTGGTCTGTAGAACAGGGCACCAGGTTAATTTTCCCCTGACATCTAAAACAGACTCTGCATGTGGTCGTTCCATTACATACATCCAAACAAGCAATTACCAGAAAAATCAATGATTTCCAAGACAAAAAAAACCCCAAGTCTGCAGATCTTTAAACACAATAAATTATCTACCTCACCATGTGTTCCTATATAGAGTTTCAAGACTTAAAAAAAAAGAAGATTTGTCACAGGATTATTTTTCTTTCATAACAATTACCTATTAGCAACTTTTTAATGTCTTTGTTCTTTCAGAAATATCAAATTATGCCAGTTTCCTTAAAATTACAAGTTTCCAAAATAATGTGATGAACAGATAATGTAAAGAAATGTTCTTGAAGACGAAAAGAAATGCTTATATATTTATTCGTGACTTGCAATGGGAGTTGATAAAAGGGAGGTAAGGTTAAATTTTTCAATGTAAGACGCCACATGCCACCGAAGAAGGAGGATGGGTTGAAATGATAAGGTTTAATGAGCTTCAGTAGGAGATAAAACTGCCCTGGTTATCTGTACCACTTCAGCAACACAGTAGTGTTTATCCAGGAGTAAGTTTCAATGTTCTGTCATTCCATAGCCTTCAGCTTTTCTAATTAGCAGGGGGTGGAACCAAGCAAATTTGGGTGGAATGAAGGACGTAATGTTACAAAGAGTGTCGTGTTTCTCTCTGGTGATCTACTTGCATGACTCAAATGGCAGTAGATCATTACTTTCATTAACTCTATACCTGCTGGAGAAATCAAACATATTGCTCGTTAAAAGTTATCCTTAGCAGGAAGGAGATTAACATAAGCTTAATTTGTACTCTACAAAAACTATTTTGAATACGATTTCACACTTAACACAAAAGTTTTGATCACAAATTCCTATACAAGATTTGAGCTTGAGCAAGAAATCGTATTCAAAAAGCTTTATAATCTCGGTGAGGCTGAATAAGTCTTGAAGCAAAAACGACAATTTTTTTGTCTGCCATGCTAAAGCAAAGTAATTCAGCGCAACTTTTCAAAAGAAAGACTAGTGACCACAATAACCATAGTCCTATGTAATTGAAACAGAGGACCTAGGATTCAAACCCGAGTTGCTGATTTGTGAGTAACGCTCTACCGATGGAGCCAAAGGAGTAATCCCTCTGGCCAAGACCAGTAGGAGCTGCTAATATCACAGCTGGCTACATACTAATACATGTACTCACTGCAGCGATAACACTATGGACGTGAAGGACAGGATGACCATGGGCAGCAGGCAGTAGCCGAGCACGCTGATGATTGTCCCGATGGAGACGCCTGTGATGCTCATGAGGTTGAGGAGGGAGTACATGGCCATACAGCCCACCACCCCGATGCCGTAGATGTAGCCGAAGTGCAGCTTCCCTGACTGAAACAAAGCAGAACATCCGTCAGTGGTCTTAGCATGAGGGCAGAAAGGATGCAAGGGACAGAATGTCAAATTCAATTATGTAAACTGTGAAATAAAACAGAGATAAAAATCAATTGAAAACACTTAATGTTCGTTTAACATTTTTGGTGGTGATAAGGTGTTGGAGTGTGTGTGTGTGTGTGTGTGTGTGTGTGTGTGTGTGTGTGTGTATGCATGTGAACACACATTCATGTGCGTGTGTGTGTGTGTGTGTGTGTGCGCAGGTGAACATGTGTGTAATTTTGGCTTTCATGCTGTTTTTCAAGATAATTCCACTCGTATGATGGCTTGTAATTTTTCAAAGAAGAAACTGCCACACATGTGGCCTTGAGTGTTGTAGTAGACCTGAAACCAATGGCTGGAACTGTCAAACCCAAAATGACACTTTGAGAGTGCAGCCATGACATCCTATCATGATGGCATCAGAAAAGCAACATCTGTGAACATTGATGCTGTTTCAGGGTCAAAATTGAGACATTTGGCACCAGAAATGGCTATCTACAGATAGATTCTCATCAGAATTATAAATGGCAATAAATGAAATGGCACAGTATTTACAAAAGTGGAGTCATAGTTATACATTCAATATTGAGCTTAGTAACTCTGAAATAGGAATTCTGATTACGGGAAATATCCTCTATCATTTAATTGGTCAGCTTCCATAGTCTCGAGAGTCTAAAGATGGCAACAGGCTTAAATATGCCATTACACTATTTAATCACAAAGCTAATTAAATTTAGATTTCATTTTTACTTCTAGATATGTTACTGGCAATAAAGCACACTGGAAATATCGCAATCACACATTAATATCTAACAGTTTCTGGTTGGACATAATTACATGCATAGTCAGTCATCTGCAATGAATAATGAAATCATTTTGGATGCAATTATGACTCAGAATCAAGCCTTCATTATGAACAACCCTTAGAAAGTTTTGCTCACCACCAACGAAGTGAACATAATGTCAAAATGTAGAATTCAATCTTCTATCCGGCTGAAGCAAGAAATGAGCAAGAATGTTATCCCATTGAATTATACAATTCCTCTTCACCAAAATTCCATGATCCTTTACAAGTTTCTCAATTACAAAATGTGTATGAGCAACAACAACTACATTGTACAGTGAAGAACAGTGGCAGATACATGTAGGTTGAATTTCTGAGCAAACGATCCAAGTCTGTCCCAAGAAGTAGAGATCCAATCATCGTAAGGTATGCTGCCTATTCTTTCACGTTGCAGTTATCATCATTGGTTCATCACTACCAGCTGGTGCTCACAGCTCTACTGTAACATTCAGTGCTGCAGGTGTTACAAGTTTCCTAGAGTTTACGCCATAAACTTACAAGGTGTGCAATAGTATGTAATCTCGACAACCAAAAATAAAAATAGAAAATTTTGAAGTTTGAATTTGAAATAAATAAACCACATGAATGTTTACAAAGAGTATTTGACAAGACCTGGCCCCTGTGATTACGAAACTTTTCCCCGAGTACTATTTCATGCTCAACTGAAAGTTTTGTTCACAAATCCCCATATAAAATCTGAGCTTGATCATGAAATGTACTCAAAAAGGTTAATAATCTTGGGGTATGAACCATCTACTAATATCACTAGAATCAGGTTTTGTATTACATTTGGTTGTATGTAAGCCATCCTAAAGTTCCAGAGTCCTGTCAATGTATTTAGCGACACACGTGGCTGTGTACATCATGTCAATGTCAGTAGGTGGCTGGCCGGTATACCCTCGAGGTGTCCGTCTATATATAGACAGCATGCCACAAGACGGAGTGGACCCATTAGGTGACAGAAACAGCAAGACCTTCTCCCATCTCCCTCATCAATAATGTAACAGTAGACATTTGGGCTTCACAGTATAAACACTACCCAAGAACCCACTTCAAATTTATCACACAAGAAAAATTATTTCAGTTGATAGTTTCCAGTTATTGGAATGTATTTTTGCTGATTTTACAAGGATTGATCAGTGGCTGCTCACCCAACCCCACCAAAATATAATCTTTCATTTTTATAAAAGGTTCCTTTCATATTTTTGTATTTTTAAAAATGTTTCCTTAACCAGAAATTCTTAATTAAAATTTGATATCTGAAATAGATACAATTCAACTTTTAACTTTGGCTAGAGCTAGACTGATTCTGTCTGTAAAATCCCAAGAATTGATTGAGTGCGACTTTTTTCTATTTATTGCAAATCCTCTTGAATGACTACTAGATATCACATTTGCACTGTTAGCACTCAGAAGCATGCTATGGGAACACTCTAAATGCCATCTATCTAAATCTGTGTGGCATGACACATATTAGCGAAACCTAAGTCTCTTAGTTGTAAAGTTCTGTGGCTTCTACATGTCTGGAGTGTTAGAAGTTACATGCAACCTGGATGTATAATGCTCACACAAATTAGGGAACATTTTATACTAGATGAAAAACACATATGGTAGAAAATATACACAGGAATATCAATAAGCTACAGTGTCGCCTCGATATAACACTGAAGTTGGGGTCCATGCGTTATAGTACTCGCCTTGTACACTATTACAGGAAAATAACTAAAATAAAAAATTGGGATCCACGTCTGACCCTGCGTTATATCCGAATCTGTGGTGCATTGGACCGTGTTCTA
>JAULBP010096913.1:0-11371 GCA_032355345.1 Lepetodrilus pustulosus
TGGTGGGTGGGGTGGGGTGGGGGGGGGAGAAAGGGAAGGGAACAGAGACATAGAGATAACTACAGTTCCAAAAAAAAAAAAGTTAAGAAGACAGACACATGGAGTTACATATTCCTGTGTTGGACTAGTAGTTTAATGAGTTTTGATTTCTCAAAAGTTATCAAAAATGATGTACTCTTTCTGCAGATAGTTGCAGCTAATGTCTGCAGACAAGTAGACAAACAGTGATTTAGCATAGACATGTGATGAAAGTTTAAAACAGATCCAAGCTTTATCATTGTCAACTACCCATGGAACATATTTTCAAATCAGATACAAGTATATGTCATGCTTTGTACAACCTTGACCTTTGACAGCAGCTTGGCGTGAGAATATTTCTTTACGGGACGCCGCTAACCATAGCCATCATCACGTTCTTATAGTCACCCGAGATGTCGTCCTGAGTGAGAAATACAAAAGACATCAGGGGAGAACATGGCGATATCACATCTATAGACTGGGGACAGACACTTCACACAGGTGCGATGGTGATGAATGTAAAGTAAGAACAAGCAAGTGCTCTGACAAAACCTACTTCTCGTAAAGATGCCTGGTTGCCTGCTGGAGCACTTTCTTGTACACTATACAGGCATGGCAAGTTGACAACAAACTATTGCAATTTCAGCAGAAAACAACACCTGGTTGCAGGCTCCAAGCCACTTCTAGGGCAAATACATCGACCCATGGACAAATAAATCAGCACATTTCCGCGGAAAATTGCCATTCCTGAATAAATGTTGACAAAGAGAATAGGAATGATCGGAGGTTGTATACCATGTATCAGTGTATAATGTCGTATGAGTGAAGAATATATTAGACCCACCTAGAATTACAGACCTTACAACAACTACAAACTAGTCAGTGATTTATTACTGTATGTCGAAGCAGGAATCCATACCAATATGCAAAGCTGCTGCCAATAACGAGGATGATACATAAGTGTGAATTATGTGGGGTTTTCACCACTTTTACATAGAGAGAGGTTAATAGGCACCACTGATTTCAGTGTCCCCATTGGCTGGCCATATACATGTATTATGCAACATTCAAATAAACAGTGGAATATTAGTCACAGACAAATGTATCAATCATGATATCATAGTTTCCAGAAATAATAATTTTGGGGATTGTTATAAAAATACTCACAAGGTATTGTGATGAAAATAGTACTAGATTTATATGAAAAACACGAGGACATAGTCAATAGATATTTGACATCACAGAATAAAAATATACCAGATCACCATCCTGAGACTTATTTTATTGTTAAATGCAGGTAGATTTGTTTAGGCAGGTGACAATCTTCCTGCATATATATTGACTTAAGATTACATGCAATCTTGTAATTTTTCTCTTTCTATTTTTTTACCTTTTGGCTTAGAGCCACTATCAAGGTTATTGCAGCTTGTAACTTTACAGTTAGAGGAAATACTGTTGTAGTAAGCCAAGGATGATAACTACACTGCATGAGTTCAGACAACTGCAAGAGTTCAGACTCCTATCATGACCGAATGGGGAAAGGTAACTTATGTAAATGTTAGGAAGGAATCTGTGGTAGGTTCAAACTCAGACCTTGGCTCTCAAGTCTTGACAGTCTACTGCACTACCACATACCCTAAGTTGTTTTTGTACAACATATTTCAATATTGAAATCTGAGTATTATACATAACAAGTGAGGCCATGTGCCATAATACCAAACTATACATACACAATTGTTAATTAATTAATTACATGTACATAATTGTGCTATATGTTCGCATACACCACAATAGTTTTCAGAGGTATGGGTTTGTGTTAAACACTATATAATTTTAACAACTGATGATATGACTTTGGAATGCACAGAATTTTATACTTTTAAAAGTGTGTATTTAATAACAATACCAGTATTTATACATGATTGATGATAACATTAGGAGACAATGTCGAGAAGTGAACAAGATAATCAATGAAATAATATTGCATAGTTATGAGACGATAAAATAGGAAAACATAATTATATGATTGAAGGGCACAGCAAACCAACACACAAACAGAGAAGAATAAATTAACAACAACAATAACCCAATAATAGCATTTCACTGAATCGAGACATACAGATATAATTTCTAAATTAGTATACAAAATATGCTGTGAGTAATATAATTACTACTACTAATAGAGATGATTTGAGCTTGTATAAAGGACTGTAGTTGTTGTTTGGCTGGAATTATTGTATCTTATCGAGTGCCGCCAACGAGAGCCATAAGAACTCGACGATAATCGCCTGACGTGTCATCCTGAATAGAAAGAAAAGTTTTGTTTTTTTCAAGAATGCAATATCTTCAGGAATATCCTAAGACGCTAAACGAAAGATGCATTCTCAACTACTGAGCCAAGGCAGCAACCTTAACTCTAGACGAAAGCTGCAATCTCATCTCTAAACTATGCAATCTCATTTCTGTTTTCATTTTAATGATCGTGGTCCTTTTCCTACTCCTTACTCCATGCTGGATTAATCAAAAACTTTGGGCATCTGCTGTATCCTCCAGCACAGAGGAGGTTAACATTGTCAGAAATAGATACATACCCTGATAAAGCTTTCCAGTGTCTTTCCAAATCGGCGCTGAAACTCGTCCTTGATCTGCTTCATGTCCACCTCGCATCTTGTGACCACCAGACGCACCAATGTTCTGTCGTCTGTACCGGCGCCCTGTCAACAACGTACTTATAGCTAGTACCCTCGTCATAACACTGTGGATTCGGATATAAGGCGGGGTCGGACGTAGATCTAATTTTTATTTTTGTTATTTACCTGTACTATCGCATAAGGCAGGTACTATAAGGCGGGGGTACGTCATGGACCCCAACTTCAGCATTATATCGAGGGGGCACTGTAGTAACCTCATTATAACAATGGACCTTTGGTTCCTCCATCGGATTATCTACCACAGTGTTATCCCCCTCCACCATGAATCAGTATTGTTCCAGTAGACACAGCATGGCATAAGATAGGAGATATTTTGAATTTGTAGTACAGCATTTCCTCACTTAACTGTGAATGTATTGCAGAGAATAAAAACCTTGTAATGTAGTAATCATGCTCTCACCTTCATTGAGTAATAAAGTCTATCTGCAAAATATGCTGCCTTGTTCCGTACGACTCTGACTGAAATACAGAAGTTCGACATGCAGGTGCTGATTGACAAGATATTGTTAAGACAGTAAGTTCATGTCTCAGGTATACCAAGGGGAGACAATAATTACTGGATCGAGATATTTCTGTCCTCTGATGCACTCACAAGTACATTCAAGTTTACCTAATGAACATCTAGCCCAGAGATTTCAAAACATTTTCCTGTCTCAAACATGTATCCATCTCACTGACAGCTACGAAGGCACTATGGTCTCTTCCTTGATATACAAGTGTCGACTGCCAACCAGAATCACGTACTTATCGTCAGCATGCTCTTCTCCAGGTCTCCGGACATCTCGCCCACGATGGCTTTCTCGATGTCGTTGTTGGCGACACGGCTGTAGGCATCAAACACCGCCCTCAGCTGCTCATAGCTCTGTGCTGCCAGGATCCTGTTGAACGTGTTCTCGTCCGTGCCCCACCTCTTCTGTCCGGCCTGGTACAACTCCTGCAGGAACAATATACACATGTAATGTCCAACACTAAAATCGGTACAAATCTACAACAAAATTAATAACATGAAACACAAGTACAAAAACAATTAACAGATTGTTTGCTTCTTTTAAAGTGGATTATTTAAGAAGGATTACCATGATTAGTGACTTATGCATATTGATTCTGAATTATTCTACGATAGCCAGTAACACATATCTCCCCTTTGTTTATAATAAGTTAATGTCAAATAAAAAATGCATCAATCCCCTCTGAGTGACAAGTGTCAAGCAGTTTTCTACAAATGTTTCATTTCATTACTGCTACAAAAACAACTGCCATTATTTCTGCACTGTGGCACATACAACTACTGTGGCACATACAACAACTGCAGCACAAATAACTACTGCAGCACATACAACAACTTCAGCACATACAACTACTGCAGCACATACAACTACTGCAGCACATACAACTACTGTGGTACAGACAGAGCTACATACCCTGGCGTCCTGGTCAGCCTTTGCTGTGTCCACTCTCTGGTTTTCCATCCTTCCTCCCTGGAAACGTAACAGTGTAGTTGTGATGCGAGACAAGGTATAGAGCTATACACCAATCATAGAATTGATTGTGACACCACAGAATTGTTTATGATATAACTAGGCAATGGCCTTGCCAACTCCACATATTCACAGGTATCGTGGATTGAACCCATATAGACAATGTGCAAATAAGTGTCATCATGATGGTAGCATAAAAGATGAACAAAAATCACAGTATAACTATGACCAAAAATGAAGAATGCTCACTGTTGTCATGGAAACTAAGAGTTTCTTGAAGTGACCAGATGTTTCACTGATGATATCTTCTTCCAATTTTCTGCCATACACTGAAACATAAAAATGAAAAGCTTACTAAAATGTTAACCTTGGGTTCAACAGACATAGTCATCAAATTAGAAATTGCATATGTATAGCATTAATGGGCTACTTATAACGTAAATATACTCATGTATGCATTTACATGTATCGTTAGTTATAACTCTCAGATTGTCTGATACAAAGACAGTCTGATTGATACAAAGACAGTCTGATACAAAGACAGGCAGTCTGGTCCGACATACTTGTCATACTGTATAGATTAAAACTACGCAATGTTTTGTGACAGGTCGTCAACAGTAGAATACCTACTTTTTTTGTAAGCTGCTACCATGTCCAGTATCTGACTGTTGTTTCTCGTGCATAGGATTTCTATCATGGCGCACTCATCTGTACCAGCTCCCTGTACACAAGAACAGATCACAAACACTGACCTACATTTCTGTCAACTTATGTAGGTCCAAGACATGGTAATCCATGACCGATATTCAGTTTTGTGGCGATTGTCATATGCTGATAACACAAATAGCATTATAGTCTTTTCATAGAAACTTTCATAGCTGGGAATAGAATAAATTTTCAAATGGTATTCGAGGTGATATGTGGACGCTTACCCGCATGGCTCTCCTGAGCTCATAAGCATCGTATTCATCAGCTCTGAACAACAAGGCGATACATGCGTCCTCAAAGTGTCCACTCAGCTCACTCTTCAGGTCCTGTAGCAAGTCCTGCAAACATAGGTTAGTAACATGCGTAAAGCTTGAGTGTATATACATACCTATTCAATCATTTTATTGATATTAATGATTGATGATTATGGAGTTTAACGTCACTGCAGGAATCTTTCACCCATTTGCGACGATTATTGATACCAACAACATTGTATTCTTAAAAATAGTATAAAAATAAGGAGTAATCTATAGCGTAAGACAGAGATGTAGTGAAAGTAGAACTTATTCTTAACCAGGGTAGATAATAATGTACTCACTCACTAGGATAGAGGTGTTAAACTTACTCATAATCAGGGTAGAAAGAATGAATGAATGAGTGCTTTACATCGCAGCGGGAATATTTCATCCATAGGCGATGACGGGTAGAGAGAAGGAATACAATCAACTGGGATAGAGAGAAGGAGGAATTCACTCATAACCAGGATAGAGATGAAAGAACTTACTCCAGAATACAGATGAAGTCAGAACTCACTTTTTACCAGAACAGTGACAAAGTCGGAAATCATTCTTTACCAGAACAGAACTCACTCTTTACCAGAACTTACTCAAACATGACACAGACACATCACTTTCCCACGTGACAGAGATTCTCTGAACTCACTCCCTACCAGATAAGACATGTGTTGAATGCATTCTAAATCTACTATGACAGATTTGAACTCACTCTCCCAAAGCAGGTTTTGTACATCAGTTTGATCTGTTGCCTCTGATCTGAAGTTCGGTACGCTAGGATGTCAATGATGGCTTTCTCATCAGTACCTGCAACAGAAAACAGCAACATCAAGTAAAAACATCTACATTATTATGTCAACATGCCAAGTATCTTGTGAAAAACAGATGTCATAGACACTGCATCGCACATTGTTTATTTAATAGTCACAACAAAAGGATGTTGAGTTCAGCCAAAACAACAAGGACAAATACAGTAGAAAGGTTCTTATATTTTTGCAGTTAATTTGGACCCTCCATAATTAATGATTGGGGTAGTAGGTGGATTCCTTCACCTAATCAGGACTTATTGGACTTATTAGTTACAAAATAATACAAATTTAACACCATTTACCCAGGGTATTAATGTGGTCATTTTATGACAATGAGAACTGAATGTATTATAGCTACATAATTATTATTCCCAGAAACAAAAGCCTCACCAAAAATATATACACACCACGTCATGCAAGTTGGCATGCAAATAGATAATCATTGGAATATAATAATAACTGTATAGATATTAGATTTAGAAGAAACGAAAAGAAGTTGGTAGAGAGAACAAAATGTTATATTGCCATCACCCCATTCATAGTAAATACAACAAGCATTTCCCCTGTTTTCCAGTAGTTTGTGTGTTGACCTAGATGGGTGTCACACTAACATCATAAAGTAGTATTTGTCTACTGTCACTGTGAAGATTTGCTTTGATCAATTGTCATAGAAGTAGACACACAATCTGACATGACCATTTACTTCCTTTAATGGCCTACTGTCACTGCATTGTAACTAGCTAATGTCCATTTAGAGAAATAAACAATAAACATGATACATAGCATGGACTAACTACACTTGCTAACAAAATGTAATAGTATCTCTCATGTGACTTGTTTGCATTAAATTGCAGATGATACTGAATGAAAGCCTGTCTAATATCCTAATAAATAATTAACATACCTGTATATAATCTACATGCAAACCCCACCTTTAAGATGTTTAAGTTTCTTTATCTCCTACTTTAACCAAATGATAGTCAGTTTCCATGAACGAATAGATTTCCTTGGTAGCTTAAAAACATGGTAAACGTAATTACATTGGGAAATGTAGTTCAATATTGTCATTGTCACACAGATTTAATAAATCAACATAATAAACAACAAATCTGATAATAAATATTTTTATTGATGGAAACAATAAATAATTCAAACAGAAACATGCCTGTATGTAAAAAGATACATTATTATTTAAACACTTTTTTTGTTACTTCTTTCATAACCCCATTCATTACTCCTGTCATAACAGGGGACTTTGATGAAGTTTTTCCCTTCATAACCCCACTAAGCATGCCTGATACTAAGTCAGATTTGGCAGATTTGGCTTTATTTCCTTTCGGAACAGTATTTGTGTTATTTCCTTTCATAAAACCACTCATTAATCCTGACACAATAGATGAATCGGCTGAAAAACACAATGATGTTAGTGTTATAGTGTCCAGTAGTCACTATGGTACAATGTATCTGCATGAGAAATATTTTCACTAGCTGATCGGAAGCTAGTGTAACCCAAGCTGGTATATTTATTAATAGAAGCAATTAGTCAGAAATGAAACTGCTATACCTTCAAAAGTAAGAGTCAATATTGTCAAACTGGTGAGCAAATAATGAAAATATTAATGTTTCTTTGTTTGTTTGAATTAGAATGAAGTGTTCAAGATTACACTCCTAATTTGTATAATCAGCTGATAATGGCTTGCCATTCTATAACAGGAGGAAAACCTACACCACACAGACATATAGCACTGGACGTTGCAGTAAATCTGCAATCAAAGTTAACAGTAGTTTGGATGCAATAATGCGTCACCATGACTATATACTCAACAAAATTAATTAAGGGCTAGTATAACTCGTCAACCGGAAGCAGTAAGTAGAAACGGAAGAGTCTATTTTTTATATCATCACCAATGCATTTATGACATGCGATTAGCTTTCACTGCACCCTGAACAAACCTCCAGATTACTGTTCACAGGTAATTAGGAACGTGCTCATTGAGATTCTATTGTTATCTGAACACGCAAGACTAGCTGTTTTTGGTAATCCCATCCGGCATCCGTTTAAGTGCAATCTTCACCTCGCTCTTATTCTGTTGATCTATGTCGCTTTGAATGAAATGTAATTAATTTAGTACCCTATTCATCACTTTTAATGACCATCTAACTAATTTGTACATTTAATTATTTCTTTGACGTTAAATAACGGATCATTCAGAACTGCTTCTGTCAGCTGTGTGATCACGTTATCAGTGTCACGTGACAGTCGCTCGACCTCGCTAGATTACAACTAATTAGCCGACTTCCCCCCCTCCTCTAGACCATCTAGACTATTAACTGCCTGTTCCCCAGCCTGAGACTGAATAAACAAAAGCTGTTATCTACTTATTTAATGTGTGCATTGTTATTTTAGTTCATGACTTTGAAGTAAATGATTTTGACATGAGTGGTTCGGTTTTCGATCAGAAAGTTAGATCATCGGGAACAAGTTGGGGTCTTTCTGGGGTATAAGCCCACTACCCTATTACTGACATTTGAATTAGTTGGGCCCCCTGGGCTTATACCCCACGATATACGGTAAACATCTTTGTCATCATCACCATTACCACAGCATTATCATTGTTATTATCATCATCATCATCATCATCATCATCATCATCATCATCATTATGATGTCATCATAGAGATGGAACCAATATCTGCATACATATTTACATATGTTTGTTTAAGTGGCTCAAAGGTTATACTGTAGCACTAAGGTTATAGTATGTTCTGCCACACCAAAATCAGGTCACAAAATAATTATTACCGGTATGTAAAAGATTGACAGTGGCTTTAAACCCCAAATCAACCAACCAATCAACTACATGCATGTAAAAATGTGTTAATCACTCACTGCTCATCATTCCAATGTGCATTTACCTTAACAGTTTTGACAAGCATTTGTATAATTTCTTGGTTACTGTATATATGTAACTGCATATACAGTATAGAGTAAAATATAAGAAATAATTGGTTTATTTGATAGTATGGTATTGAATTTCTTTGAAAACATTTACGATAATGAATTTTGTATACCAGTAAAAAGATTGTATTATGGTTTAATGCTAAAATAGTGTTCAATTTTAATAATGAAATACAAAAATATATTGATGTATAGATTTTTCATGTACTGAGCTGTGTATATTTTGGGTACTTTGACCATAACAATATTACAATTCCTGTATATATATTGTTTTGGAGAAAATATTATTTTGTCACATGACGAAAGAACTTCAAGTTGGGTTGCTATTGTTGATTGCAAACAACACATTGAAGAATTGCAATGTTTCTGCAATTACACTAGGGTTTCTTTTGGTTATTTGAGGACATATGGAAGTACATTCTTGATATTGGCTGTCGGGGGTCCCACGGTTACGAAATGTTTGTAAGAACGATTTCATCCTTCTAAAATTTTGTATCGGCATCTGTGCTTAAATCTTTGAGTTGAGAAATAGTTTAATAACATTGGGGACTGCATAGCCAAGGTGAAGGTCACATTTGATGAGAAGCTTTACATAATATTGTAGAGAAAATGTACGTGATAGCGCTATATGCATACATCATATGTTGTAAATTATCTTGTATTTTATGTATTATTTATACGTATTATCAATTGTATAATATTATACGTTGACCGTTTCTTCTGCAGTATTACCGGCATATAGGGATATATAAGCCATTTATATAGACTGTTGAATTGTGCAATTTAGCATAATATCTCTTTTGCAATTTATAATTCAAATAGTTAACAAGGTTTGCAAATCGTTGTGGGAGGGGGTGGTGTGGATAGAGAGAACAAACTCATGTTCATCTCCCCTAAAAATTAAACTTTTAAGAAAAATTATTTCGCATGATCTTGGTTCGGTATCAACTTACCAACTTTGTATACTCTCTTGTCGGCATTATTTATTGATCTTCTACTGCAAATCTTAAATAATAAAGGTATGTTAATTTCTTTTAGATTTCAAGGACATTTACCATTTTCCCAAATCATGTAGAAATTAGCTTGTGTTGCTTATTTGCTACAATTCACCAAATAGGATACAAGTTGGATATAATAAATTATTGCATCTTAGTTATCATTGTGTATTGATGACATTATAGTACCCTCTCAATGCTGAAGGCAACCGTATATGCCCTAAAAGGGAGTGAATTTGCCTAATCCAGCAGGGAGAGGGTTAATAGACTTATGGGCCAGGGGCCTGTTGCACAACACTCTTGTAGGCGACAACTATTGTAAGGTCAACGCTTTCTATCGTGGCGGGAGCCCAGTTACAACTATTGTAGTGCTACAACAGCGTCGTGCAACAGGCACCAGGATATCTTTCCTCAAAGCTCTCGTATCTACTATGAGACCATAGCACTTTAGTAACTGCCCCGATTACCAAGGTAGTTCCGAGTCCTTGCGATCTCGTAGTACATATGAGAGCTTTGAGAAACTATACCCTATATGCAATTCATCTTTATCCGTGTAATGTGTTCACAACAAAAGCATTTAACTTTCATGACACGACTGCTTTTTCATTTGTAGCATTGCTGTGCATATGTTGTTATAATTATGACCTATGACCTTTGACCTCATCCACAGGTACAGAGCAATGATGTTGTGAGAAAATGAATCAATGTGGCAATATTTAGTCCAGTTCATGAAAAAATATGATATTATTTTCCTTTTGTTATCAAATAGACTAATATTCACTGTGCAATGTATAGATGCATACTTCAATGAAATACTCAACTAAATCTGTTATATATAGACATGTCTTCATAGCATTGACAATTTTATCATGTTTATAAGAGTGATATTTTTGTACACTTTTAAAAAATGGTAAAAACAATAAAATATTCTATGATTGATATTACTTTTTGTTGATTACTACCGGTAGATGTTTTGTGCAATTAACATTGTATCACCTAACTGTCCTGCAATTCATTTTCATCGTTCACTTATTGTATTGTGATCAATCCTATTGAACGAATTGTCTTCAAAATCTGATTTTAGCCCAATATGGAGAGCCATTCATTGATCTGGCCTGGAAGCATGTTGCCTAGGCCACGTGACCTAACTCAACGGACTCGTGCAGTATTAAATGGAGTCGGCATAGCTCGGAGTTGTCCCCCTTCCCTAAGGGGAGATGGCCTGGCCCCCGTTTCACGAAGGTGTCCTAACTATTTAGGAGCTCCTAAACAGTCATCACCTGGTAACAAACGTTCCACGATGACGTCATAAGACTTATTCCGTCATAAATCGACATCAAACTGAAACTGGGTCATAAAGTTAGGAGCTCCTAAAGTTAGGACACCTTCGTGAAACGGGG